>CAUHTR010000991.1:0-95007 GCA_959609185.1 Schmidtea polychroa | reverse complement strand
AAAATAATAATATATAATAAAAATAATTACTATCAATAATAATAATTAAAAATAGTAGTTAATAATTATAATAATAATAAATTTTACGACTTCTTTAAAAGATACATATCTAGCATATAAATACGAAACCTAATAAGTTTAAGAAAAGTTAAATTTAAAACTAGAACCGTCTTCCAAATATAATTTGTTTCATAATAATATTATTTTGAATTGCAACAATGGCAAGGACTCCAAATGTTTTGTAACAAAGTTTTATCAATTTTAACTTTGAACATAAAAATTATTTTTAACTGCATCAAAAATAGAGAGGAATCGTATATACAATACCTAAGTAGAACTGGTCACCAGTTTTTAGTTTGTCTAAATCTCATTTATCTTCATTTTGATTTCAACTTTAGATCAAACTTTTTCTTTGAGTTGACTTTCAGTTAGACCTTCATTGTATGTCTATACATGTTTCATACATTTATATTATTGACCAATATTAGTGTGGACAATGAGAAAAATATTTATGTCTGATTTTAAAATTTTATTAAAAAATTTCAATATAATATCAAGTCTAACCAAGAAAATATGACCACGATTTATAGCAAATGATTCAGAATTTATGTAGAGTTAAAATTTTATTCCTAGATCTTTCAATTGGAAAAAGTATAAATAATGTTTTGTTTATTAATGCTTTATGAACAATTTAATGTTTTAAAATTATTTTAATTAATGTTTAAATGAATGTTTTAAAAATGAAACTAAATGTATATTCGAGTTAAATTTAAAACAAAAAATTGATCGATAATTTACAAGAGAAAGGAAAATAAAGAAAATAATAGCTATCCTGTCATAATATCCCTGAGTTTTTCAAAGTCCTTGAATGTTAAATAAATTTTTTTTTGAAAGGTTTTAAAATTTAAATTTTATGTGATAATCAGTATGAAAAATATTGACAATCTCGTTGAAATGGCGAATGGAAAATTCAGTAATTTATGCACCGAATAGTCACGGAGTCTTATTAGATATTCCGTTAGAATAATTATGCCGGATTAGAAACATGTAATAAATATGCCATATTCAATCTTTCAGACAGATTTTTTATTATGGGTTTTTGTGAATCGTTCTCGAAATATTTGTTAATCGTTTTCAATATTTGTTTTTTCGTAAGTTTTTATTGAGTTTTATATATTATCATTTTTATAATTAAATATCAAAATGTTTAACAATTATTATTACAATATTATCATAAATAAATTTGTTGTTTTTGTATCAAATAAAAATTATGTATAAAAATAATAAATAATAATAATAAATAATAATAATAATAATAATAATAATAATAATAATAATAATAATAATAATAATAATAATAATAATAATAATAATAATAATAATAATAATTGAAAATCGCGGCTTTTTTTGCCTTACAGTAATATTTTTTGAAACGAAATTACAAAAAATCCTCAGATTTCCAAAAAGCTCTAATTATTTTATGAATTTTATATAATCTTATTTTAATAAAAAAATATAAATAGAATTAATAGATTTAATGCAATCAAGAATGTTGATTATAAATTGTTTTATCGGTTTTGTATTTAATATTGCACGAACTTTCCGGTTATAAAAAGTTATTGAAAGAAATGAAAAAAGAAAAGTCCTAGACGAAAATATAACCTTTAATGAAAAATGGAGATTAGATTATTTTTTTTACTTTCATCAAAAATACTGCTGTTTGCCTTTAATGCTCAGACTTTGTGTTTGTTTTAAAAGAATACAATATTAAAATTCACTATGAGACCAAACATGAACAAACTTATAAAAACCTTCATGGCCAAGAGTGGAAGGATAAATTTGATCAGTTTAAGAGAACAAAAAAAAACAGGAAAGCCTTTTAAAAGTTCAACATTTTTCATCGGATTTGGCAGTAAGAGCTAGCTATGTTGTTAGTAAAATCTTAGCCACAAAAATGAAGCCATTTGCTGATGGTGAAATGATCAAAGAATGTTTAGATGCAGTCGCAGAGATAGCTTTTCTTGACAAAAAGGAAAACATATCTAAAATTAGTTTGTCTAGATTCACAATTGGAAGAATTGAGGATATGTCAGAAAACATTGTTTCAATCTTGCGTGAATGGATAAAGAAATTTGAGTAGTGTTACTTGGCACTTGATGACAGCTGTGATATCAGTGACATATCTCAACTGACAGTATCCATAAGGGGAGCAGATTCGGAGTTTAATATAACCGAAGAACTAGGATCATTAATTCCAATGTCAGGAACCACAACCGGAAGAGATATTTATAATTGTTGTTAGTGGACTTGTGAATTCCGTTGGGAAAGATTATTGGGATATCAACTGACGGTGCAAGAGCAATGACTAGCAAGAATCTAGGTGTTGTAGGATTGTTATTTAATAAAATAAAAAATCTAACAGGTAGAGAAATATTTGTTAATCACTGCATAATACATCAACAAAATCTTTGTGCAAAACCTTTAGACATGCCAAATGTCACTTCACCAATTATAAAGCTTATAAATTTTCTCACATCAACGGCATTGAATCATCGCCCATTTAAAGAATTTTTAAAACATTTGGAATGTGAATATGGTGATGTGATCTATTACACAGAAATACGTTGGCTAAGTAGAGGCACAATGTTAAAAAGAATATATAATCCGAAAAAAGAAATTCAAGTTTTGTTTGAAATAAAGGAGTATACGTTTCCTCATTTCAATGAAAAAGAATGAATGTGTGATTTTGCTTTTCTCGTCGATATAACTACTTATTTAAATGATTTTGTTGTGTTATTTGTTGAAGTCATTGAATAACACGCTATTTTCAAAATTATATATTTTATAATATATTGTTTATTTAAACAAACTAATTGCTTTAAATAATATTAATATTGGTAATTAATTTATAAACATAAATTAATATCCCAACACGCCTCCTCTATAGATTGCCAGGCTATCGTGGCTGTTCTCTATCCATGGTTTAAGTCTGTCAATCAATATTATCTTTTCATCTTCATTTATATTGATCTTGATTGTTTTAAAATTTGGGGATATTTCGATTACTTGGTACGGACCTGCATATGGATTGTCTAGTGACTTCCTGAATTCTGATCGTAACCACACCTTCTTACAGTCTGTAAAAAGTTTGCTCACATAGCATTTTTCTTTTACATTGTTGTCCTCTTGAGAATCTTTGAGAGTGTCCGTGACATTAGCCTGGATTGTTTCAAGATCATCCTCCTCCGCAACGGTTGGTGTTGATATTGTGAAGTCTCCAGGCAGCCTGGTTGTTTGTCCAAATGTTAATTGGGCAGCTGATGGTTTACCTTCTCTCCTTGTGCAGTTTCTTAGACTCATGAGAATTGTAGGTAGGTCCTCTGCCCTTGTCCTTGATGCATTGTCTGAATGTGCTCTGATTAAATTCTTCATTGATCTGTGCCACCTTTCTGTCTTCCCATTGGATTGTGGATGATAGGCTGTGTTTCCATGTTTCTCTATGCCCATGATTCTGCAAAACTCTTTGATCTTTTCTGATTTGAATTGTAAAACTTCATCAGTGATAATTATTTCCGGTACACCAAATCTACTAATCCATTCCTTTTTTAAATGTTTTAATTACTACTTCCGAACTGATCCCACTTCTGACACCATTTGTTGTGTTATTTGTTGAAGTCATTGAATAACACGTTATTTTCAAAATTATATATTTTATAAAATATTATTTATTTAAACAAACTAATTGCTTTAAATAATATTAATATTGGTAATTAATTTATAAACATAAATTAATATCCCAACAGATTTAAATTTGGAACTTCAAGGAAAAGATCAGTTCATATACAATATGTTTGATAAAGTTAAAGCATTTGAAAACAAGCCAAAAATTTGGAACAAACAACTATTATTAAACAATACAAAACAAGAGAAACACTTTAAAATTCAAGAAGTATGCAGAGAAAATACAAAATTTAATAGCTGACTTTGAATAGCGATTTAAGATATAAAGAGCAGAAAAACAGTTCTTAATTTCAAAATTTTTGCTTAACCATTTAATATAGATGTAGAAGCAGTCCCGGATGAGTTGCAAATGGAATTAATTGGTTTCCAAAATAATTCTGACTTGAAAAATAAGTTTTATGATATGGGTAAACATGAATTTTACAAACTCAAACGATTGCTAAAACGTTACCAAGAATAGCTACGCATGCTATGCAAATTATGGCGCTTTTTGGAAGCACTTATGTATGTGAAGAGATCCGGACAAAAGGCCGACATAGACAAAAGCAAAGAAAACAAATCATACTGGAATATTCTACATAATTAAGCAGTTAAGACCATAACAAGACCGCTGCAGCTGATATTGAATCCATTATTCTGGGGCAACCACGTCCGAACAGCAAAAAACGAAATGAAGAGAAGGACCAAAGATTGGTAACGATTGAAAATGACCGACATGATAGAACAACGTTAGAATTTTTACGGGGANATATATATATAATATTTTCCTATGTATTTGCGTAAGTATATATCGAAAGGGTGAGTTATCAAAATATAAATTGAAAATCCTCATGTTTAAAATATGATATTTATTGTATTTCATCTTGCGATTTTATTATTGTAAAATGGTTAAACTTTTAATCTAAAATAATAAAATAATGCTCTTTTTTAGATGTTTTTTTAAACGTGGCCCGCGCGAAATTTTGGTGTTTGTATGTGGCCCGTCTTTAAAAAAGGTTGCTCATCCCTGCACTAATAGAATAAAAGATATTTCAAGAAGATTGTAAAATATTTGAGGTAGTTTACATGGATGTATATGTTCCATTTACAAACTCTGTATGCAAAGAGATATATTTTAGGAATTATTGATCATAAAAGTAAATATATAGTATTAAGGGAAATATATTCTCGAAATGAATATAGGGTAATTAGCGAGTTACGAAACCGTTGGTTGCTAAAGTTTGGTACTCCTAAAATCATAAAAGTTGATAGAGGAAAGGCATTCGAAGGGGAAATGTTTCAAAATGCTTCAAAAGATTATAACATAGAAATCTGTTTGTCAAGGCCTTATCATAATTCGGCAAACGGTCAAATTGAGAGTCATTTTCGAACAATAAGAAACTGCTTTACAGATAGCATTAAAATATAATAAATATCGAGATTGGGTCGAATTATTACCTGAAATAGAATTTATGCTAAATGGCACATTTCAGATAACAATAAAGACATTTCCAGTGGGGATAGTATTTCATAAAGCGTTAAGTAGAGAACAGATTTATGATAAAAATGTAGAAATAAAGGTAAGTAATAATAGAAAATTTGAGATTGGTGATGAAGTGTTGATAATGAAAAATACAATAAACATATCAAGGAACAGATATGAAGGTAATGAAAGAAATTATATAATAAAATTGAATAATGGCTCTAGCATAGTCAGAAACATAGAGTGGCTCCAACATATGAAGGTACCTACTAAACGACGAATATCCGCTACAAAGAGACTGTCTACTGAAAATAGGAATACTAATTGAAAAAAAAATATTCCCTTGAAAGCCCACTGAAGAATAGTAATTTTTTTGAAAGAGTGAAATTTTCATTGAAATATATATAAAAATGGGTTCACCGACAAAATCGCGTTGACAAAATCGCCCCGACAAAATCGCACTGAGATTTATATTAACCATTATATATACACGTACATACTATTAACCTAAATGCAAATTTATCTATTACTTGTAAAATAACAAAATTTAATTATAATTATATGATTGTTTTAAATTAAGTAGTTTTTAATTAATGTAATTAATTTAATTAATGTAATATATAATTAATGTAATATAGATCAAAATCGCGCTGAGCTCTAAATAAATGTTAGTCCTATAATTAAATTTGTTATCTATATTTATTAAAATTTTAAACGTTTAAAATATAAATGTAAAAAACACAATTTAATTATTGTATTTTTTATCGCGATTTTGTCGGGGCGATTTTGTCAACGCGATTTTGTCGGAAAACATACTTCGCGATTTTGTCGGCGCGGTTTTATCGGGTCACCATAAAAATGAACATCAAGCAAGAATTTACTTATACTAAAATTTCCATAAAACCATAAAATTCATAGATTTCACTTAAAATTTAAAGATTTCTTTCGAATATTTACCAATGGACTCAAATATTATCTAGAATACTTATAAAGAATCACAAAATTTAACGATAACACACACATACATACACTATCACGGGGGAGGTCTCAAAAATGGTTCTCAAACCGCAGGGCATATAACTTACTACTTTTTGGGAATGATTATGTAGGGACATGAGAATAATAAAAGGATTTTAAATATATTTATTAACTGATATAATACAGTGTTGAAGATTTGAATAGTAATCTGAAGTAAGAACTTCGTTTCGTATTTGTTCTATTTCCACGACTGAGACTGATAAAAATAAATAAGCAGCCATAACTAAATGTAAAATCGGTGCATAGTGAAGATTTTCACGAATTAGACTCGATATTGGACCAAAACAATGGTTTGGTCTTTCTTCTCAAAACTTGAAATGCCAACCGATATTTTCATTAGGTGAACTTTGAACACTGATGACACAGAAATATATGAAGATCAAAGAGATTGATATTGATGCAATTATACGTTGGATATTGAAGTGAATCGGTACGATGTTCCACAAATTGTTACGATTCCAGATTTTGGAATGCATTTTTAATTTTCTTTTGATCAATTGAAACAACAAGATGACCAGATAATGATGATATTAAAACTACGTAATTTTTGTTTATTTAAACAATAATTCATTTATAATTTAATTTAAATAATTAAAAAAAAACTTAAATAAAATTAAATGTGCATGTTACAGGCGCTACAGGTAACACCTAGACAATTTAATTAAAATTAATAAATGCAACAAAAGCCTTGCGATTAAATTAAATTAGCAAAGTAATTAATTATCAATAACCAGGAAATATGAATTTAATAAGAATTTGAATAGAAAATCACAATGATGTTGTTACCAGTTTGTTCCTGTACAAAAGTACCGAGAAAATTTGGGAGAGATGCAATATAAATTTATTATGCATCCTTTTAATTTTTGATTAATTAATATTTTATTATTTTTAATCAATCCAAAGCGTTTTAGGAAAGCTTTATATAGAATATTTATGTAATTAATTCATTAATTATATTTTGCATATTAATTAATTGACTATGCTAATTAGAACGAATAATTTTTCATCAAATAATTAGAGAGCACGTTATTCATACAATATTTATCTAGGCAGTCGGATCTGTATTTTTAATTTTCGGGATATGGATCAAAGTAAACAAAAACAATCTATTCGAAATCCTGAGAAGTATAACCCTTGATGATACTGCTGCTTCATTCTCGAATACGAGTTCTTCGGTCTTGGATTTTGTAGCAGTTGGATTGATAATTCTGGGAGGGTGCACATTTGCAATTTGTTTTTGTGGATTTTTTGGGGGCTGTAGAGAAAATAAATGCATGTTATATACTGTAAAATAATATTTAATTATCCAACTATTTTAACCATATCAATTTTAACCATAGTATTCATTTCTAGTTGGCACTTTGATTTTTGCTCAGCTTGGGTTGGGAATCTACTGTGGGGTTGAAAAAGGAAAAGTTGAAAATTTATAAACTTGAATAAATCATATATTATTTTGTAGTTTGAAAGTTTACTGAAAGAAAGTTTGACAATTGTTTTAAAGAATGAATTTAACGGTATATTATCCACAAACACGTCTCTGTTCACAAAAATCTTTTCATCGGTGATGTTCCAGGTTTCCTTAGAATAATAATTTTGTTAATATTATTATTATTATTATTATTATTATTATTATTATTATTATTATTATTATTATTATTATTATTATTATTATTATTATTATTATTATTATTATTATTATTATTATTATTATTATTATTATTATTATTATTATTGTAAGGAGTTAGTAAACCCTTATATAAAATTATTATGGTCAAATGATGGAAGTGAGATCAGTTAGTAGAAATAATTATCTCTGTTAAATTTTTATATTTAAATTCTATATTAAATTATATCATATTATATTAAATTATATTAAATTAAATCAATTAAATGTATGACCAATAGTTACATTAATATTAAGAATTATCACGCCTCGGTGTTTAAATACGCAAGTAAAAATACACAATTTGAAGTTGTTATAAAAAATAAATGCTTGAAGAAGATTTGAATTTAATTGCGTCTAACAATTATTATTATTATTATTATTATTATTATTATTATTATTATTATTATTATTATTATTATTATTATTATTATTATTATTATTATTATTATTATTATTATTATTATTATTATTATTATTATTATTATTATTATTATTTTTATTACAACAATTCCTCGCTTTACGAAGTTTCGCTATAACGTAATTTAGAAAAAAATTCACAGTCTCTGTTTACGAAACAAAATTCGATTTACGAATTTTTGTTTTTTAGTTAATTAGGGAAATTACACCGTACGAATATACAAAAACAGAATACAAAATAAAATAAACGAATTACATATTTGTTGCTCTGATTGCTTGAATATTATATGTAGAAGATTAATATTTTGTATAAATTAGATTCCCTTATTATTTAAACAATTTGTGTTGTGTGGGATATATTTGAGCTGATTTTTTTATTACTTATTTTATTCGAGAGTGTCTTGATTTAACTACGATTTACGTTCATTTTTTTTCGGAACGAATTAATTTGTTAAGCGAGGGATTGGGATATTATTATTATCATTATCATCATTATTTTGATCATTATTATTAGATGAAGTGTTGTGGAATCACCAATGAAACAGATTTCACAGGAACTGCCCAAATTTGGAAGCAAAAAATAAAGGGAAAAACGCAAATTCATCCAATTGGTTGCTGTAAATTGAATCAAACATTTCAATACGACGCAAATTCAAAGTGTAGCGTATTATTTTTATCGATTAATTTTGTTTGAAAAACATTTCCTAGTAAATCTCACAATGATGGAAAAAATGATGACGGATCCCTCTTGCCCGATTAGTCAAAACACGCAACTAAATACCGAAGGCTGTTTGACGGTCGCTCTAAACTTCATTAAAAGTAATTTGGTCACCATTATTTGTATATGCATCATATTGTGCTTATTTGAGGTGAGTGTTTTTATTGTTGAATTCTCCAACAAATCCTTTGATTATTTTTCAGGTGCTTTGCATTATTTTCGCGTGTTACATTTCAAGGAAAGGCGGAATCTAGCAACGAAACAAAAATCATTTACTAATTCATTTCTCCCAAAAAACTATTCGCAATATAGTGTAAAAATTGCAATTATCATTTTTATTTATAGATTTATTACTGCATTAATTTTATTTTTAATTATTTTTTAAAACTTTTTAAAATTTAATTTTATAAGAAAATAAAATCAGATGGAAGGTGAACAAAAATATGATTTTACTGATAAAAGTTTGTAAAATCATCATAAAACTACTTTAATATATCTAGAGTTTGCATTGTATCATATCGAAAATATTAATAAATCTATGCACATTCTGTGTCATTCATTGTCTGACTTGTGCATAAAAAGTGCAGAAAGACGTAAAACAGACTATACGAATGTAATCGAGCATGGAGACAGCTCTTTATCTCAACTTTTCTCCCAATATGAGCTTATTATCTTAGTTGGAGACCTTAGTTTAGTGAAGGAGGCATCTGAACTTTTAGCGTTGAATGAGAAGAATTACTTCATACTTGAAGTTATATAGCAAGGGTGGGCACGAATGAGGTCCTCGAGAGCCACACAGCTCATCAAAGAGAGAAACGAATTTTCTACTATATTTCAGTAAGTAACAAGATTTTGTTTATTGTCATGAAGTTTCTGGACTTCTTCACCTGGGATTAAGTGAATATCTCACATAGAATTAGCGACTACTCATTGATGTATTCACTAGGAATGCAACTCAATATTTGCTAAGAGGGACAAGTTCATTATTAATTAACTCGGACAAAAGTATAATTAATATATTGACATAAAATATATTTAGTAAAACCCATCAGAATTACAAATAAGTACACAATTGTCCATTGGTTTTATTTTTCATCAAACTACAAAAGTATTACACGAGTGTAACAAGTGATATATGTCCTATCTACACCATCAAGACCCCACCTCCTGGTCTCAGTTTAAAATATGATTTTTATTTTTCTTAATCTTAATTTTTTTTTCAATATACTTGGTGTTATTGTTTTAATTTAGACATTTTCGACGGATACATTGCTGTCTTATGTGTCACGCAGAAATGCAGCTTCTTGTCAGATTCAACATAAATTCTCCTGTAAACTCTTTCCTCGAACGGGGAGGGTTTTCCCTCATAAATGATATCTGTTAAAATATATTTAAAAGAAATAAGAAAGTCATAGAATAATGCAAACGAAACAAAGTAAAATAGAAGTTATACATTCATACATAAAAACAAACAAATTAAAAACAGTTAAAAATAATTTCTCCTGATTGCATTTGATTAATTTGGTATTAATTGTATTTGTTGGGATTGGTAAGGAAAGAGCTCCCTATGAAAGGAACTCGAAACTCAGTATTTAATTTAACTCAGTCGCAATTTTGATCGAAAAAAAGAAACTAAGTGAGATGACGTGGTGAATAAGCGAAACGGAAGATAAAGTCTTTAAATCGAGTCAGATTCGTTTAACTATTATACTTGAAGCGATATCCCATGGGGTTACCTGTCCTTAGATCAAGTAATGTTGTTTGAGTTGAATTGACATAATATCAAAGATTGTAAACTGTAACATTAATAAAGGTTAATTGTGTTGAGTTCGTATTATTTGAGCAAGGGCACGTGGAATCAGTCTAGCAGTTCTATTCTACCGACCAATATAAAACTTACTCAACATAAGGGATATGCAGTAATTACAGATGATTTTGATAAAGAATATGTAAAGAAATCAACAGCAATAGAAAGTATATGTGGAAAAGATAATGGAAATATTATTTGGATAGATTTACGGGACAAAGTGTTTGAAGAAGTGAACAAATACAGTAACATGTGACAACTAAAATCTGAACTATTTAAAAATCAGTTGCTAATTGAAAAAATGACAGGAACCCATTTGTGGACTAACATTTTATAAAATACACACCTACGAAGGTACGCTAATGGACCAGTCCAACCAGTAATGTTAAAGATAGGTAGCTAGGATGTCGTTTTTTATTTCGTGCATGTCATTTATTATTTTTTATTTATATTTTTTCATTTTTTGGTGACATTAAAAAATTGGTACATCTCAATTTTGCGCTCCTTTCAGATGTGCGCCCTGTGTAACTGCACCGCTCGCACCACCCGTGTTACGGCCCTGCCCTTATGTCCCGATTCTTAAAAAGATGATTATTTCCAAAGAATTCATTATTGTTTTTAAAGATGCTAAACATGGATATATCCATTGGTATTCATGTGAGTTAGACCTTTGAGACACTTTAGAATAATTTGAGTTCTATAGATATATTTTGAACAACAAACCATAATACTCAATCTTACGAATTTAACCATTTTGGAAATACACTCCTTTTTTCATTCACGACACTGCTTAAATAATCGAATACAGGCGCGTACGCAGAATGAATCCATGGGGGGTATATATATTATATATATATATATATATATATATATATATATATATATATATATATATATATATATATATATATATATATATATATATATATATATATATATATATATATATATATATATATATATATATATATATATATATGTTGGATTTTGGATTATTTCAAGTCGGTTCTCTCTGACTCCTGGTGTTCTTTAAATTAAAACAATGAACGACCCAACGTATATTGAAACAACAGGTTCACAATTTATTATCACTCTACAATTACCAATCAAAGTTTTATACGATTCTCCGCTCGGCGTTGATGCTTTGCAAACAAACAATATTCACCTTTTGATCCTTTAGTTCTGTTGACTCTCGTTTCCCTCGGTTTCTGTTTGGTTTGATCCCTTTTCGCCTTTCCGTATTCTTAATTCTATTTCTTCTTTTCCCTACTTCCCTAATACGTTTACCACTTTTCCTACAGTCTAATTCTTCGAACCCTAGCTGAGGCAGAATGCCGATTTTCTCTGATTTTCCCTTTGCTTATATACTCCTCGAAATCAGGATGACAAATGGTTATTGCCGAGCCAATCTTTCGTTTGACATTTTCTCCTACGTGTTTGCTTCGGCTGTCATCCATAATGGTCCAACGAATCCAGATAATTAATGGCCCTACCGGTCTTCCTACGCGCGCTATCTTCTCCTTACTCTTTTCCCATTAATCATTGTGTCAAGCTAATGGGCCCAAATCTTCATTTTGTTTGCCTTTCTTCTTGTTTACCCAGCTCGGGTTTCCTTTATCTCTTGGGTTCTCCATTGGCTCGGGTTTCCCATTAGCTCGGGTTTTCCATTAGCCAATTAATTAATTAATTAACGTTTTCTGTTTTCATACGTTTGAATGTTTTTCGACCCTTCCTAACCCTTTTCTGATAAATCCCTAACCATCATCTTGTTGACCATTAGCTAATCTATACCTGTCCCGTTTTTCCCATTCGATTTCGATGATTTTTCCATTTATCCATTCTCATCACCAGGACAACAATTATCTCTTCTTCATGAAATGACAGAGTTATATAGAATTATATAGAAAAAATATGAAATTCACTCACCAATGATTCACAGTAACAATTATCGTGCATGAAATTTCAAACTAAAATGTTGGCATTTCTTTGAAAAGCATATTAATTCTTAACATACCAAAAAATCAAAATCAAGCCTTAAAACTTTTAATAAAATGTCATAAAATAACACAGAATTATTTCGAATTATTAAAAATTACACAGATGAATGTGAAAGTCACCAATGATTCATGATAAAAATTAACGTGCATAAATTATCAACAAACGTATTAGCATACGTATAAAAGTGAAATTGTGAGAAATACGGTCGGTATTTATACCTGATTTTTTGTGTGCGTGCATTAGTGTATTTATAGAAATTCAAATATTTTTAATAAATTTATTTATTACCGTAAATTAATCTTTATTTATTTAATTTTTGCGACTCCATGTTGGATTTTACAGTTTTTATTCGATTTTTGTTCCCTTTTTGATAATTTAACTAATTATAAATGTATTTTCCCACTCCTTATTCTCTCTTTTAAATTTTTTTGCGAAAATTTGATTTTTACCTTTTATTTCTTATTATCGTCTTTTCATTGAATTTTTTTATCAGTGTAATTTCATTATTTTAATATTTTTATTATTTTTTTGCTGAACCTATTGCACATGTTCTTATTTTAATATTATTTTTATGTTTGTTTTTTTGTGTAATTTTGCTTTTGTTTTATCGTATGTCAGTTTTGGCTTAACAGTACTAAAAATATAACAACTAACAGTATGAATGACAAAGGCAAACATATATGAAATGATCAAATTATGTATTATATGCCACGCGGGAGCGCAGAGAATGATGAAAATCTTCTATACGGAAGATTTGAGCTGTTTATTGTAAAGCGTCCTAAGTTCGTTTATCAAATAAATCAAGCTAGCTATTTAAATAATTACATATTTACATTACCTTTTCACTTGGAAGGAAATTATAAGTGTTATATTTAAAACCTCTAAGACTTTGTAAAACGAAATTCTGTCGGTTTATAAAATGATAAAAATTTTATTTTGAAAATGGCTATTTTCAAAATAAACGGCTTATTTGATAAAAGAAGTAAAAATTAATAATTTGAAGCTGCATGACGTACCAGAATAGAAAACAATCTTAACTTAAGATTCTTAAGTACAATTCGGAAAGATCTATATGGATATTTATGGAACTTTGAAAGAAACATTAAATAGAAAATGGAGTGCCATATCGAAATTGTGCAATAATAACATAGTGAATAAAGATAGCCTAATAAATAACGTTGAAACTATCGGAAACATTTTTGTAGTCTTTCCGGTATTATTAGAATTCATAATTGAACACGTTCGAAGATATATTCATAAATATAATTGTTCTTCAAAATTAAATAATCACGAGAATCTTTTTAAAAGACATACCTAAAATTATCAAGAATAAAAATTCGAGTCATTCTATCAAACAGCTTACTCAAGCATACTGTATTTAATTATTTATTAAAAATTATGAAATATTATATTTATGAAAATTTTATTCGTTCAAAAATAACAAAAATGTTACAATGCAATATTATGAAATTGTTAATTTTCCAAAAATTTACGAAGATTTTTTAAATTTTAAAATATTAATGTTGAATAAGTTTCTTTTTAAAATAAGAAAATTTTTAAAAATAACAAACTTTTAAGTTAGAAATACAATAAAATGTAAAATTCTAAATAAAAAAGGTCGAAATATCATTTATTAATAATTTGACAAGATACCAAGTCTGTTCAACTTTTATTTCAAAGATTCTGAAAATTTAATTTCCTTGGATAAAAATATATTCAATCAGTGGCGTACGCAGGGGGGGGGGGTTCCTGGGGGTTTAACCCTCCCCCCCCCATGATTCCAACAACAATATAAAAAACTATAATTAATAAATATATAAACTTAAAACAATTTAAGAAATATTCCGAATGCCGATATATATATATATATATATATATATATATATATATATATAACCCCCCCCATGGATTCATCCTGCGTACGCGCCTGTATTTGATTATTTAAGCAGTGTCGTGAATGAAAAAAGGAGTGTATTTCCAAAATGGTTAAATTCGTAAGATTGAGTATTATGGTTTGTTGTTCAAAATATATCTATAGAACACAAATTATTCTAAAGTGTCTCGAAGGTCTAACTCACATGAATACCAATGAATATTGAAATAGATCCATGTTTAGCATCTTTAAAAACAATAATGAATTCTTTGGAAATAATCATCTTTTTAAGAATCGGGACATAGGGGCAGGGCCGTAACACGGGTGGTGCGAGCGGTGCAGTTACACAGGGCGCACATCTGAAAGGAGCGCAAAATTGAAATGTACCAATTTTTTAATGTCACCAAAAAATGAAAAAATATAAATAAAAAATAATAAATGACATGCACGAAATAAAAAACGACATCCTAGCTACCTATCTTTAACATTACTGGTTGGACTGGTTCATTAGCGTGCCTTCGTAGGTGTGTATTTTATAAAATGTTAGTCCACAAATGGGTTCCTGTCATTTTTTCAATTAGCAACTGAATTTTAAGAGCATTACTACCTATTATATAATAGATGGAGATGAATACATAGTCAACAATCTTAACATGAACATTATAATGATTATAGTAGACTGTTTTGAATTCGCGTGTTTAGGGCGCCAGATATATGAACCGCACAGGGCGCAATAATGCCTTGTTACGACCTTGCATAGGGGTCCCAAGAAAGAATAACACTCGATAAAGGCTTTCGAAATTTGTGTAGCATAGAAAATAATTTTTGAATCTTTTGTCATAAATCAGTCTCTAGATCAATACTTTGGAATTCTGTACAAAGATAATCCTAACCCACCAATAGTGGAATTATTAGAAACTTATACAAATCCCAAACATGCCCTTTGAATGAAATTATTAATGAATGTTTTGGACTTTCCTTATCAAAGAATATAAACGGAATATGTAGATATAATAATTTAAAAAGCTTGAAATAAAACTGGAGAATTTTCGTATATATTCTTTCTATAAAAAGAATGTCTTGTCGACTTTTGTCCGTTTACGCATAATTTATTACGTACCACCAAACGCAATTAGCAAACCTAATTAGGTATTTCGGATAAGCAGTATAAGAATGATGAAAACAAAGTTATTTTCATTCTGTCTGTATAATATATTGAGATGAATGTCTCTATGATGTCCGGGATGTTTTCAATGGCATGTATCTTCATGATTTGTGTAGTAAGATTTCATTGAATTTCAATTCATTTTTATTATATTGTTACTGTATTAATAATAAATCCGGTTTAATATAAAATGAACTTTTCGATAATTTTACCATATTTAGATTTAAAATTTCAAAAATTTTTATTTTAGTAGTAGTGTATATAAGACCCTCCCGAACACTACCCCCCAGTTTTAACTACCCCCAATCTCTTAACTTTTTGTAATAACAACCCCAAATTTTTACACTTTTAACCCTTTTAGACCCTCTATTTTCAACACAAAAGCCAAGGGTTTTCACTTTAAGCCTATAAACAGAAAGAAAAATGAGAAGAATAGGCTCTCGCAAACTACTATAGGGTCGCGTTCGGGAGGGTCTTATATCCACTACTTTTAGTACAGTCCTGGGCAAACGGTCCCCCCAAGGATTTCTGTGAGGACCGCATTTTGTATTTCTGAAAAATGTTTATATTTTAATTTCTTTATTTGAACGCTTTTTTAAAAATAAAATTTGAAAATGAACATATATTGCATTGAAGAAATTGTCAACTAAATAATTGTTTTATCATCTCGTTTTGTTTAAACTGATGTCAAATTTGAAATTGCATATGAATTGAACCGAACTAATGTGAGAGCGATAGGGATATTAAGAAAATTAAGGATAAAATTTGTGGTGATGCTAATTACAATTTAATTATAAATTATTGATTTATACATCAAATAAAATTGAAATAAAATTCACTTGAAAAATGCAGTGCCGAAAATTCGTAAATATCAAAAACATCGATATATTTACTGATTCATAGTCAAGCTCATTAATATATAAAATATCAATTGAAAAGAAATAAGTGGTGAATTTTGAAAAAAGTTCTTATAATATATATAAAATTATATATAAAATCACTTCGAAAATTTGCAGCAAAAGTATATCTTATCATTAACTTATGCTGTTACCAAAAACTCATAATTTTCTATTAGGTATTTAAGGTTTTTTAAATATTTTGGGTTTTTATTTGAAGTCGGTTCTTTCTCAAACTCCGTGTCCTTATTCAGCCAAATAACTCAAACCCAACACAGAATATTTTTTATTTAATCTTTATCACACGTACACTTTGTCACTATTTGCACCTTTCTCTCTCTGATAATTTCCACTCGATAAGGTAGAAAAACCCAAGGGGCAATCACCTTTTCTTGTACGAGTCTTACCTTATTTGAATCACTATATTTCTCCATAAAATTATGGATCGCCGGATTATTGTTTTCTTTTTCTCTCTTCGACAAAATGGCGGCTTGTTCACTTCCGAGGTCTCTTTTTATATTGTTCATGAGGCAAATTGCTCTAAATTATTTCCCCTGGACCCAAAATCAATATCTGAGGGTTTTTTGATTTCTTTAATTTGTTTACCTTTGATTAGGGCTCAAAATATTCCCTCTTTTATCCTGCTGCTTGGGTCTCACTGCGCATTGGGTTTCCTACAGTGCTCGGGTTTTCCATGGGCTCTGGATTTTTTGTATATGAAATCCGGCTGTTAAAAATACCAAGATATTTTTAAGGTCTCTAGATTTTTGTACAAGAATTTATGCTCAAATATTTTGAAGAATCGATGGACACGTGAAATTTTGTTAATAATTTAAAATTTTGTAAATTAAAGTAAATTAGTCTAATATTTAAACATTAAGTAATGGATTTTGATGAATCGATGACATTCGAGCTAATAATTTAAAAATAAGTAAATTAAGTCAATATTTAAAAAATAAGTAATAAATTTTTAATTTAGGTTAGATATTTTTAAGACCAATGAGAAATTGAAGTAATAATTTAAAATTAAAGTAAATTAAATTAAATAAGGGCAATACTTAAAAAAATTGAATTTTTATTTTGGTCAAATATTTTAAAGTAAATAAGTAAATTTTAGTAATAATTTTAAATTATGTAAATTAAAATAATAATTAAAAAAAATTTATAGTCAGATATTTTGAAGAATTGCCGACCTCTGAGAAATTTAAAAAAAGTTTAGAATTAATTTTCAATAGATATTTTTTAAAGCAAAGTTTTATGAAATAAATTTTGTGTACAAGAAATCCTGGGACCTTAAAAATCATTTTTAAAAATCGGTGAGCATTGGGTTTCAATTGAGTCGTTATTCCGAGGTACTATCGTAAAACCATTTTCTTTTTAATATTTATGAAAAGGTTTTCCATTATTTATGTGTAACAATGGGATTGTTCGGATGGCGCGCAACTTCTGTTTATTTGTGACTTCAGAAATTTGTTGAATTTTCAGCAACAACTTCAAAAATGTTGTTAGGGTTGTTTGAATTGGAATCATTAGTGTTTGATTATTTTTATTATTTAAAAATTCAAATTTCTGAATTTATAAAAACAATTAAAATTTTCTATTAATAATATAATCACTTATAATCATGAAATTTAATACAATAAAAATTAATTATAATATTATTGTTGAGGATACCTAAATAACAATTTATACATAAATAAATAAAAATTACATAGGGGAAGATCGCCATGACAAACGGGACGATCTGTGGGAACTCAGAAAAGAAAACAGAAGTAAAAAGAAATTAAAAATGAGAAAGATAAAGGAAATAAAAGAAATCAAACATGAAAATAAAAACCAAGGTCAGTACTAACTAATTGCCAGTGATAACAGAATTACTGGAAGAAGGCGGTTAAACAAAAAAAGGGAAAAGAAAAAATATCTCGACATCTGTCAGAGATAAGGCTGACATAGCGGGGAACGCAGAAGAAAATGGAAATGGGAAAACAAAATTTGTCGCCAGTGCCATAAACAAAATAACTATATAAAGGAAAACTGGTGGACACGAAATCGGAACAAAATTTTGAAAAGTGGGAACAAAGGTTGAGACAATTTGGGAGAGACAATTTGTGAGACGATTTGAGAGACAATTCGAGAGATAAAATTATTGGAGAAAAATTAGACAACGTCGCACGAAACGTTGTTGGAGAAACGATTGTGAAAAAGAATTGTGAAGAAAATAATTGTGAAGAATAATTGTTGGAGAAGATTTGAATAAAAGAATTAGTTGAAAAATTAAACGAAAAGATGTTACTTGATTATTTGAATAAACTTGTGAAGAAGGTCAAAGAAAAAAAGCAGCTCAAAGTTCCAGTTGATAAACCAATCAATAATTTGTGATCTTTTAATCTGGTATTATACGCAACTGCTATTCCTCACCGAGTGTTGTAATAAGCATTGTATAGTCATCAAGCCCTAGCGTTGAATTGATTAACAGTGTAAAGAGAAAGTTTATTTGTGATTATCAATAAAGATTTCTGTTGTCAAGTGTTATTTGTGAATCGGTTAAAGACACGTTTGGAGTCAGAGTAACATTTAAATTTAACACCAACTCAATAACCCAACATTATTAATATATCAACAAATAAAAATAAACAAATTTATAAAAAGAAAAGAAATTGGAATTTTATTTTTTAAACATTTTTTAAAATTAATAATTTTAACTAATTTATGATCGATTTATTTAGATAGGCGGACCTGTATTTTTGGTTTATGGGATATGGATACTAGGAAATAAATCCGAGGTCTTCGAGATAATGAGACTTTTAATACAATACGATTACGATACAAGTTCTACAATAACATATTCTAGATATCTTTATTCATTCGATTATACCGATCCAGCAGTTTTGGATTACATTGCCATATTTTTGATAGTCGGAGGCTTGAAAACTATATTATTTTGCTTTCCTTGTTATATAACATGGAAAAAACCCAAAGCCAGACTAATATATGTAAAATTTTATTATTTATTCTTAAAAGCATTTTCACTATTAAACTTTTAGCTTTTTATTCTTGGTTCAACTTCAATTATTTTTTACATGAGTATGGGAATGTTTTGTAATACTTATAGAGACAAGGTAGAAAAATTATTATATTCATCATAGATTTGTATTTTTCTATTTTAGTTTGAAAGTGTTCTGGCAAAAAGTTTAAATTATACATTAAAACAAAACTTTATAAGAGTAGATTCAATATTTTCGAATAGGTTTTCGAACGTATTCACATCGTTTATGTTTAAGGTAATCTAGTATATTAATTTTTACATATTTATTCACATAAGCCTGTAATTTTATATAGTTTTATAAATCTCAAACATATTATTTCTTTAAAAGTATGCTTCATTTATTCTTAAGTAGTTTCTTATTCCTTTTAAACCCCAATTCTTTTCACAGGTATCCTTACAGTCAAACTTAGATGTAATTAAATACTTCAATATAATATCTAGAAATTTAGTAATATTCTATTAGAGATCTCATCATAGAAAGAGCTGGTCTCATATGTAAATAAAGTTTATTAATTTTAGAAAGTATTGTAATTATTATTATCCGGAAATTGATAAGGATTATTTTTTTAGTCGAAAAATCATTTATTTCTTTGAATATATACTACGCAGTAAAATGTTCATATTATCATTTAATTGTTTAATATTAATATTATTATTATTATTATTATTATTATTATTATTATTATTATTATTATTATTATTATTATTATTATTATTATTATTATTATTATTATTATTATTATTATTATTATTATTATTATTATTATTATTATTATTATTATTATTATTATTATTATTATTATTATTATCATTATTGTTTCTAACACAAATACTCAGAAGAGGAATTCCAAAAATGTATTTCTTGACGACTTTTGAAACATAATCCAACACAACTGTTATCATTTCAAGAACATCACTACTTACATTTATCACCGGAGACAAATCAGGTTTCATATACACGTACCTTTCTTTATTTCGTAATCTTTCCTTCATTAAATCCAAATCGTATATTTCAGATTCATGAGCAATTCTTTGCACTTTAATATGGACAAACATAGCTTCATTACTTTTAGTTTCATCCAATAGTTCATATTTCATATCACATAAATAATCTTCATTTTGTTTTCCAATCGAAATATTACTTTGATCTTTACTTTGTAAATTTGTAGACTTATCTTTCATTGTGATATTAGGCAGTGGAATGTTCATTGAATACTTGCATAACGGCTCTGATTCTTTAAGATTTTCGAAATCTTGGATAATACTAGAAAATGTACAAGAATTTTTCATTTTGAAATTGTCAGATTTGGGGAAATAACATGAACGAAACTTGTTATTGAGCATATTTTGAATTTCTACTTTATATTTGTAAGAATGTACATCATGATCATGTGTCAATTCATTTCCTTCAATGGAATTAATAAATAAAGATTTTGTAAGATCGTCTTTTATTCTTTCCAAAGACTTAATTGAACTATCGGAAGTTTGATTTTCCATTTAAACCACATAAAAAAAGAGAAAGATAGAGTACAAACGAAGGAGGAATTTCAGATTGCAGAAAAACAAAATTATGGGGAAAGCCGTATCTTGACGGCCTGTCAAAGATAGCGAAATGGCAGGAAAAGTCGGAACAACATGACAATGGAAAAACAGGGCATATCGCGATATCTACAAGAGATAAGGCTGACGTAGCGGGGAGTTAAAAGGAACAATTTAAAGGAACAATTACAGGGAGAATTAAACAGAGTGAAACAAGAAGTGACGAGAATCTTTTGTAAAATTGAATATAAAGTGGAAGGGGAGTAAATAAATTGTGTGGTCAAAGCAAATAGAATAATCGATCAAAGTACCCTCTAATTGAGTGGTTGACGGCTAGTGATTATTGTTGTGGTTACAAAAAGGACTATTCTTCACGTAATGTCGAAATAAGCTCTGTGTAATAAATTGGTTTATAGTTAATTGATTGTAATTGGAATTTGTACGATCCAATGTGAATATTAATAAAGCTTATCGCGTTCGAGAGTGTTAATTTATGAATTAATAATCACGCTTTGGAGTCAGAGAAAAAGTTTGAATTTACAAACATTGTCACTAATTCAATAACCAACACTAATATTATAATTATAAATTGAACTGTTTTTTCCAATTTCGCCACTGATTTTTTTTCCATTTTATTTATTAAAGAGTTTGAAGACTATAAATCTGTAATATATCGATTCATTTGATATATTACTGATTTATAGTCTTCAAGCTTTTTTTAATAAATAATAATAATAATAATAATAATAATAATAATAATAATAATAATAATAATAATAATAATAATAATAATAATAATAATAATAATAATAATAATAATAATAAAATTTGTTAAAAGAGATACTGAATAAATTAATGAAAAATAAGCAAATTGATGAAGAGTTGTTTAAATCTATTTGCACAATGGGGTCATAACTAGCAAAAATGTATGGGCTTCCAAAAATCCATAAAGATGGCGTGCCTATGAGACCTGTTTTATCCATGATTGGCACTGCCCAGTATAAAATAGCCAAATTTTTGGATGGATTATTAAAACCATTAATACGATCAGAATTTGAATGTAAAGATAGTTTTGAATTTGTTTCCTGCATTGCACAATATGATAGACAAAGTGTGGATGAAATTATGGTTTCATTTGATGTTTGTAGTCTGTTTACGAATGTATCATTGGTTGAAACTATTGAATTATGTTGCTTGTTATGGAATGAAAACATTTCTGAAAATCATATTTTGGATGGTAAAGCATTTCGTGAACTTCTTGAATTTGCTACTTCAAAAATCAATTTTCTTTTCAATAATGAATGGTATCAACAAATAGATGGAGTTGCTATAGGTTCTCCTTTAGCACCAACGATGTCTTCAATTTTTTAACAAGCTTAGAAAAGAAAATTGAATTTTTCCAATTATATGAAACCCACTGTTTATAAACGGTATGTGGATGATATTTTTCTTATATTTGAAAATCAGAGGCATGTTGATTCGTTTTTGCATTATCTGAATTGTCTACATAAAAACATTGTAGTCACATGTGAAATGGAGAAAAAATCGTCACTTGCTTTCTTGGATCTGTTAATACAACACAAAGAGAAACACTATGAGACAGAGATTTATAGAAAATCAACTGATACTGGTCTCTATACTTCATCCGAAAGTTTTTGTGAATTCAAGTATGAAATAAATATGGTGAAGGGGTTGATTTATCGTTCATGGTCTTTGCCTTCTACTTTTGTAAATTCAGTAAAAAGTGTTGACAAATTGGTTGAATTGTTAATGAAGAATAGTTATTCAAAGTCCTTTTTATTAATTGTGTAAAAGAGACTGTTGATAAATTTATTAACAATCCTAAAGATCCATGTTTGAGAAAATCTGGGTGTGATGTTGTTGAGTGAGTCTGATGAGTTAAATGAATAAATGAGTTAAATGTGAGCAAGGATGATGAGCTTAAATTTGTGTTAGTATTGCCGTACTCAGAAGGTTTTAAGGATTATAAAGAGAAGATAAGAAAGCAGTTAGGAAATTTAAACTATAGGATAGTATAAACTTCATGGAAAGTACGCAATATGTTTATTAATAAGTCAAAAACTCCGGTCGAATTGTGTTCCGATCTCGTTTATCAGTTTACATGTAATGGGTGTAATGCCACATACATTGGAGAGACTTCCCGTCATTTCTGTATTGGAGCTCGAGAACATTGTAGACCGAAGGCTTTGACCCATATTGGTGACACAATAAGGGTTGTAAGATTAAAATAGGTATGTCTGATTTTAAAATTTTATTAAAAAACTTCGATAATTATTGGGAACCTGTGATTTGTGAGGCGTTGTTGATAAAGTCATTGAATCCAAAAATTAATGTGTAGAATGCAGTGAATACAAATATCCTCACATACCGATAAATGTACTAAATAGTTTCATTCTTCCTAACGCATTAATGCCGGTAATAACAAAAGAGAATAAAATCCCTATATTTATCCTTTTTTTCAATATATTGATGAAAAAAATATATATTTATTTGGTAACTATTATTCTAAAATTATATAAAATATCTGAGAAGAAAAATGATTCATTAATTTTAAATTAATATTTTACTAAACAAGAGTAAGTCGTATGATAAATCATACGCTGGGTCATAATGGGTTAATTAATAATCTTTTGCTAAAATAATTTTAAATATTTTCATTCAATTACTTAATATTGGGAGATATTTAGGTGAATTGCTATTATTTTTGTGAAGTTTGAAGTATCACATTCGATGAAGGGAGCATTTATCTACCTACTAATATTATTATTAATAGATGCAATGCTGTGGGATTTATAATGAAACGGACTTACAAAAGATCTCGTACATTTTCGATGGGATAAATAATGGATATTCCTTCAATCATCCTATCGGTTGCTGTAAATTGAAGACATCATTTCAATATGACACTAATTTATTTTTTGATAAATATTTTAGTGTTAATCTAACAATGCTGAATAAAATACTGAAGGATCCGTCATGCCCATATAGTCAAAACCCTCAAATAAATACCAATGGATGTTTGCCTATTTTATTAAATATGATAAATTACCATTTGGTCACAATTACGTGGTTGTGTTTTTTTTTATCCTTTTTTAAAGTAAATTTATAATTTTCAAGACATTTTTTTAAATACATGAAATTTTTTCAGGTATTGTGTACGATATTCGCATTGATATCGTATCGCTTCTCACGAAACAAGAAAGGGAATAATCCTTTATAATCAAATTGTTCTCAAATTATGAATTAAATTTTAACTATGAATTCTAAAATTTTTTGAATAATAAATCATTGCACCTATTATTAAATGAATAAATGATTATTAATTAATAAATAAATCCAATCGGTGGTTTGTATTAAAATTTTAAAATTTTAATTATTTATAAAGTTATTTTTATTAATTATAAAATTATTTTTTAAACCTTTCAACTTGTGCATTTATTTTAATGAGATTTAAAATCAAAAAATCTTTTTATTATTTGTTTAACTTATAATAATTTATAATTGGTTTGATATTTTATTCTACCGATGTATATTTTCAAATTAAAAATCACTACATATATACCTCAGCTTTTGGATAGTTTCAAACTTTATTAATACAAACATTTCTATTATATATAAAGAATTGACAATTAGAAATGATTGGATAAAATTGATCTTAATCTGTCCTTCATAAAAGTAACTCTAAAGTCTCTTGGGCCAAAATCAGTGGCGTAGCTAGAGTACTTGGCGCCCGGGGGCAGGGATATTTTTGGCGCCCTGGGCTTACTATAAAAAATTTTTTGTGATATTAAAATAGACATGTAAAAACGCCAAATATAAAATGCATATTAATAAATTCTAAAATAATATTTTAAAAAATATAAATATAAAAATATAACAAAACTAGAAAAAAAACTGGAAAACAGAAAAATAAAATCCCTTTTTCATCGTTTATTTAAAAAAATTTTCAATGCTTGGATATATTTATATATTTTATATATATTGCGTTCAATCCGGCGCCCCAAAAATTGTGGCGCCCGGGCAACTGTTACCCCTCGCCGACCTCGCTACGCCACTGGCCAAAATAGAACTCTTGTGGATATATATTAAAAATACATATATTATACATTTTTTGGTAAATTATTGTTAATAAATTAAAATAAAAGAAAATATTTTACATAAATTTAATACTAATAAAATGTACATAAATTGAATGAAAAAATTATTGCTACAGAAATTTTTGGTTAATTTTTTAAGCTCGTGCACTGCTGACACACGGTTGTCCTGATTTTGAGATTTTACACAAGTTTATTAGAAAGAAAATCCTGTATGTCTAATTTTCATCAAATAAACTGTCAAATCTCTCCCAATCAACTCCATTCTGTAAATTTCATGAGTCAAAGCAAAACCTTCATAAATTGTCGTAATGTGTTGTACACCATCTCCGGAATCTAAAACAATGCAGGTATTTCTACCTGAAGCATAAAGCAACAAAACAGTTTGGACTGCAACATATATAGCAGGAACATTAAATGTTTCAAGTGTGGTTTGAATCTTTTTTTTCTGTTAAGTTTTGGATTCACATAAATTTGACACATTCACGAACACAATAATCCAATTACTCGGTGTATGCAAGATAATTGTGGGCACGTAGAATCGAGTAGTTGAAATTTATCAGTATAATCGTGGTTAAAAGGTTCCAGTTTGAATGTGAATGACTGTAAGATTCTGTGAAATGAAGGCAAATGCTGAATTATTGTAAGAATGAACATGAAAGGAATGAGCTGATGCATATGGTTATAATGACTTTTTGATTTAATAGACACTTAGATATCCTAAATAATTTTGATAAACTCATTTCATAGTTGTATGGGTCACGCTCACAAAGGTTTCTGGCGATGCATTTGATAAAACCTTGTTTTCTAAATTCCGACCCGTTTCATTTACTCACTGTAGTTTCTTTTACTTACTTTTAATTACTTTTAATTCCAGGTAAAGATTGGCTTTTTGACAGAAATGAAGATGTAATAATGCAATAATAGAACTTGAGGTGAGATAATAAAAATTCCAAGTTAAAATCATGTATATGAAATTGCCATTCAGTTTTCAGGAATGTTTCTATGTATTAAATGGAACATAAACATAACAAATATATTGAAACAGCGAAATGAAACAAGTTGTGATGCGACAACCAATATACTAGAAGTTAGAAGAAATTTTTAAAAATATTAGGAGGAAAATAAAATATGAATCACATTGGAATTCCCCAATAGTATTTGTGACAAAAAAGGAACTTCTGACATACAAATGTGTTTAGATTTTAGATTTTTAAATTCAAATACGATTATGCCACTTTTCCAATTCTTAACGTTGACGAAGTGCTAAATTCTTTGAATGGGGCCAAATATTTTTCATCGATAGATTTAGGAAATGCTTATTATCAAGTTGAATTGGATAAAGAAAGTAAATTGAAAACAAGAAATGGTTAACTTTGCTTTAATAGGATGCCTTTTGGATAAGCTACTGCTCCTTCAACCTTTCAAAACATCATGACTTTGATAATTGAAAGTATGATGTAGAATGAAGCACTAATTTATTCAGACGAAATCCTGATTTTTCAAAGACAATTTAGGAACACAAGAAAATAATTAATAAACTTTTTCTTCGTATTAGAAAATCAGAACTTAAAGTTAATCAAGATAAATACAAGTTTGTAGGATCTGAATTAAAGTTTCTTGGTTACATAATTAATGAAAAAGGTAGGAAAGAAGATTATTAAAAAATCGAAACAATTCAAATCTTGAAACAGCCTTACTGTGTAAAACATCTCAGAAGTTTGTTAGGATTATGTAATTATTGTAGAAAATGTATTCAAAATTATTCAAAGATAGCTACACCGTTGGAATAGGTGGCAAAAACAAAAGTATTGCTTGGACAACACAATGTGATGAGGCTTTTGGTAAATTATAACATAATTTGACAAGTGCACCATTTTATAATTAAGTTGATCGATTAAAAATGGATACTCTAGTTAGAAATATCTTCTTTTAATAAAATTTAATTATTTACTGTCAGGCTCATATAAGAGAGCTAATTGAAATAAAAAATTTCCATCTTTTCATCATTGGTCAAGGATTTTTAGTTCCTTATTTTCATATCATTAATTACCAATTAATTTGAATATAATTTTTACATTACAATAGAAATATATTAAGTTTAAAAATCGAATGTTTAATATATAAACTAACAAATTCAATTTTTTACACAACTTTAAATAACCTTATTAAAGATGAACGTTAAAAGAAACTCTTATTTCGACGTGCAATTTTTATCATAAATCGTTTTGACTGACGAATTTAATTGATCTTTTTTTTATAAATTTCTCAATGTTTCGTATTTATGGAAAATTACAATAATAATGACCTAAAAAATTTAAAACTTATTAACAATAAATTAAATTAACCATATTAACACTAGGTTGTGACTTTGAATCACATTTTGTTTTAATTACTAGATATTATACACAAATACATTGATGTTTCCAAATGAAAAAAATGTATTCTATCATTTATAAATTCTTCGCAAAAAAATCTAAAAATAATTTGTTTTAATTAATTTTTCTACTGGTATATTAGTGCTTATATGAAATATTTGATTCAATTGTTATTTATTGAAATAATAACCTGGTAATAATATGGTTAAATGACTTTCGATTTTAAATTTTATAATAAGTATTATTAAAACAATTTCATTATTAAAATTTCCTTTTTAATTAAATACTTAAATAAACACGGTAAAGATTCTAATAATAAAAATCGCCATTCGTACATCTGTTTCACTATATATTTCGATAGCATCACTATCACCATCAGGTTATCTACATTCACGACGGATGAATAACTATACTATATTGATAATTAATAAACAAATAATTAAATCTATAAATTTTTAAATTATAAATAACAATTTTAAATAATTATTTTAAAAAATAATTCTCAACAAAAAATTATTTTAAACTTTTAAAATTCTTTAAAAATATTATTTTAATTATTTTTTTAATTATTTAACATAACTATTATTCAATATACATCAACATACAAAAACTTAATTAAAAACATTCAACACACACGTATTCATTGCATTCTGCACATTGATTTTAGGATTAAAAGTTCTTATCAATAATGCTTCACATATCACACGGTCAAAACAATTATCAAAATTTTTTGATAAGATTTTAAAATCCGACATTCCAAATTCTCTCATACAGACTTTATTGTGATCCTTTGTTCATATATTTATCAACAGTCTCTTTCAACATTAATAATAAAACCCGTTTTGATTAACCATTCTTCACCAGTAATCCAACTAATTTATCTACACTTTTTACTGAATTTTTAAAAGTGGAAATCGATCATAGTACTTATCTTCGAAATATTATTTTAGATATATTTCTGAAGGAATTTAATGTATGATTTAGAGCTTTGCATTCTCATGTGTTATCCATCAAAAAATATATCATAATTATTAAATTCCTATCTTTCCATCACCACTTGTTTTATAAATTTGTTTTATGTGTTTTGTTCTTTCATTTTGTAATTTAATATTTTGTGTTTTCCATATATATAATAAATATTTCTTTTTTTTAAAGTTTATTTGTTTATCTTATGAATTTTAACTTGATTTAGTGCTTTTCCTTGCTATGTATTATCGCTACTGCAAAAAAATGAATCCTAGTTTTACCCAAAAATTGATTATAATTAAGCTATATTAATAATTAATTAATTTTTTAACCAATTATGTAACACAAATAAATAAACAAAGGAAATATATTTAAATAATATTTAAATAGATTACAGATTTCCATTTTATACAAAAATAAGTCTATATATAATCGAATTTATCAATAATAATAATAATAATATTTATTTGGTTATTTAAAAAATATTAACTAATTGATTCTGAATGGTACTGAAATTCAGCTTTTTTCAGGATTAATCTTTGAATAAATTTTCTTTTCCTCTTTATTGTTTCCAAATCGAACCATTCCATGAGAGAGCTTTGAAAATATTCGTGTGTATACACCGAAAAAGGATACTATAAGGGTAAATATAAAAAAAAATATAGTAATGGTTTATATTTTCCTTTTATCTGATTCAACAGATTAATTATAATTAACTTTTAATATTTCATTTATTTTTATTACGACAATAGATCAAAAATTTATTATTTTTAAATTCAATATTGAATTATTATTGGATTGCAAATTATAAAATTATATAATGACTCTAAAGTAGGGATAAGCAACATGTTTCTACAAATGCCCAACTAAAAATTTTTGTACGGTCGCTATATAAGAGTGATGCGCCAACTTTTTTGGACTACGAACCCCCTTTTAAAATAACAATATTAATCTACCCCACCTAGCAAATTTTTTGAAAAAATCAAAAAAACTTTTTAAGTAAAATTTTTAACAAATGAAGTTATAAAAAATTTAAAGAATAATTTTTATTATATATTTCAAAATGATAACTAATTTTTTTCAATCCTTTTGGAGTTTTTTGCAACCCATAATTTGAGCACCACTGATATATGAAATATATTAAAATATGAACACAGAATAATAAAAACTAATTATCTCTTAATAACTGTTCATATAAAAAAAATCATAAAATTAATTACTGCGTAGCTTTTATATTGCAACACATAACATTTGAATGATTTGTGAAATAACTTTTGAATAAAATATAACGAAACAAGTATGATTACGAATGTCTATCACTTCTATCAGTATAAAATTATAGACCTAATAGCACCTGAACGGCTATTCACTTGGCAGTAAAGTTTAAAAAACCTCTTGTTGGGCCAAGAAAAACATGCTTTCGGAAAATTCGCAAATTATATGTGTTGAGTTTTTATTTGTAAGTCGGTCCTTTCTCTGACTCCTCGTGTTCTTATTTTACCAAATCAATGAAAACTCAACACAAAAAAACTTTATTTAATTTTTATCACAATTACAATTTGTCACTATTTGCACCTTTCTCTCAATTCAGATTTATTTCGTTAAGGTAAGAAACCCAAGGGGCAATTACCTTTTCTTGTACGAGTCTAGCTTCTTTATAATTCACAAATTTCCTCTTTTAACTTGTCCTTGCTGGATTTTCTGTTTAGCTTTTCCCTTTTTCTCTTCGACCAAATGGCGGCTTGCTTATTTCTAAGCTCTCCTTTTATACTGTGTCTAAGAGGCCAATTATCTAGCAAAATGAAATTAATTGTTTCCCCGGGCACCCTAAGTAAATTTTGAAAGGTTTAACAATTATTTTAATTTATTTACCCTGCAATTATAAATCGAATTATTATTACCTTATCTGGTGTCTCGGGTCTCACAGCGCATCGGGTTTTCTTCAGTGCTCGGGTTTCCCATGGGCTCGGGCTTTCCATTGGCTCGGGTTTTCCATTACAGATTAATTAATTTTAATTAATTTGTTTTTCCTTATTAACTTTTTCTATGATCACCCTATTACATTTTTATTATGCTTTCTAACCTCGTCTAACAATTTGGCATTCAACCATACCCGATACCCGATATTGATTTTTAATTTTCATTAAATTTTAATTAATTTTGTACTTATATTGATTTTACCAATTTTTGTTCTGCTTTCTGGTACCATGTGAAATTTATTTTGTTTTTGCTCTAACCCCAACATATCTCCCCCCTTTAATTAAGATTCGTCCTCGAATCTATTCGATTATTACTTATTTATTAAGATGGTAGAGTATTCTCAATACCATACTGATACCGTATAATAATTTTATAATAATAGTATCACTAATAATAGCAGTGAATTAATAATAATACTAATAATAGTGAAATAATAATAACAATAACAATAATAATAATAATTCTAATAATAATAACAACAATAATAATAATAATAATAATAATAATAATAATAATAATAATAATAATAATAATAATAATAATATTAATAATAATAATATTTTTAATAATAATAAATAATCATAAGAATAATCTTTCATTGACAATATCCAAATGATTTTTATCCAAAATAAACTGAAATAATAATAATAATAATATTAATAATAATAATAATATTTTTAATAATCATAAGAATAATCTTTCATTGACAATATCAAAATAATTTTTATCCAAAATAAACCGAAAATTTTAATTATCCTAAAGTGGCTTTCAAGAGCGTTACTTTGTATTTTATTATATGCTGCTTTTGTGTTAAATTAATTTTTTTTTCTTCCACTTTCTCACTTTCTACAATATATGCTTTTATTCCATGAAACAATAAGATTCTGCACACGTGCAAGTTTGTGTGTTTTAATAATATTAGAGTATTGATTTTTTGTCTTTTTAATATTATTGATGATTTTATTCGATGAACGGGGTACTAGAAAATGCATGCACTAATTAGTCAGTGCCGAAGAAGTATCAAAGATCCACAGAATCAACAGAAGTTTTTGATGGGGATTTAGCACTATTTTTATGTTCATCAAAATTTAATAAATTAATCGCGAATTTTCTAAATAATATAAAAATATTTTATAAAATTTAGTTGAAATGCATTCGAAACTCAGGAAGTTATCATTATAATTACAAAGATAATTTGCTTCAGAAATAAATTCTTGCTAATCTTGTCGTTTGTTTTCATACCGGCAATCCACCCAGACAATATCAGAAATGATATTGCGATAATTATGACATTGGCGCCGATAATCGGCAGCCAATGTTGGCAATTATGCCTATACATACACACACACACATACATACATATATACATACATACACACATATATATATCAGACACATAATAATAATTTCTAATTTTACAATATATTCTAGTTACTGTATTGGCAATATTCAATGACATTAATATTGAAGTTGATCTGTATGCCTTGGTATTTGGTGAAAGTGTCTTAAACGATGCTGTTGCAATAGTATTAGCGAAGTAAATAGAATTGAGATTTTATTCTGTAACTTTCTTGCAGCTCTGTAGAGCAATACGGAAAAATTGCGAATAGTGGAGAATTTAATCCAATTGCTATCCTACTAGCAGCCAAATCATTTTTGACTGTTTTTCTGGGAGCATTATCTATTGTAGGCGTCTGTACGGCTCTAGTTACGAAATATACTTATTTACGAGATTATCCATTACTTGAAACATCTTTATTTTTTCTGATGAGCTATTGCTCATTTTTAATTGCGGAAGTTGCCGGTGCTTCGGGTAAATATTTGTTATTTATATTTATTGTAATCATTATTTCAAAATATTAATTAATATGCTATCTTAACTAATAATCCCATTCTATTTTATTTCCTTTCTCTTTATTTCTGTTATTAAAGAATCGATCAATATTTTGTTTTTTTTTATTAAATACAAATGTTCAGCACTATCAAAATGTAAAATAGTCAATAAAGTTTGTGGTAAAGCTCATCCATGTTAAGTTAAAAGTTAATAAAGAATAAATAGCGTATTTGCTGAAAAGTTTTACTAATAGAACATTTTCGATTATAACAAAACTCTGGATCCACTCAAATTTGAAATTTGGTTAAATTTGTATTAGTGCACATTTATTTTTGTTTTACATGATTTCTTTATGATTTAATTGATATATGTTCTTCAAATTATTTAAATTTATAAAAGTAACAATTTTTCGAGGTTACATTGGTTCACTAAGTTATTACGACTCAATTCATCACATAAAATCTTTTCAGGTGCAAAATTTGATTGGGTGCACACATTCAGATGCAAGTCCATAAGTTTGTCGCTCTTTTTAAAATATATAAATTATATACCGAGACACAGTGGAAGTGTTATGCATTTTGTGTCCTAGTCCTAATATGGGAAGTTTATCGCAATTTCCTCTTTGTATTACATATTTGGGCAAGAAAAGCTGATAGTCATTATTTATTATTGCATTATATCAAGCGTAATCCCGTAATATCAATTTTAATAAATTTTTTTTTGTTTTAATGTAGTGGCAGCCATTTAAAATAATTTTCTTTTCCATTTTCATAGTTTTTAAAAGAATTTTCACTCGAACATTATATAGGCAGAATTTAATTCACTTCAAGATGGATTGGATGTAAATGTAAAATGTCGTGTTTGCGATACATGTTTTGTAGTAAATTTTGCATTTTGCATTTAGTTATATTGAATTTTTATTGTATCACTGTATAGATATAGTACACCTAAGAGAAATAATCAAAGACCTATAGTTTTCTTCCCCATATTTATGTTTTAGTTGATTTTTAATGTAATCCACGGTAATATTTAAAGATTCCACTGAAATTAGTTGAGAGACTTAATTTAATATCAATTTATGAATATATATTAAAATTGAGATCATAGATTTTTGTGCTCCATTATATTGTTAATTGTCTTGTTCACCTTACGAATTATGTAGGATAAATAGGTTAGAAAATCTAATTGCTTGATTATTGATGCTCAAGAGGAAACATTTGATATATTATATTGTTTAGAAAAGATAAGATTTTTGGAATCGCTAAAACCTTTTACAACATAACAATTGAAATAGAAATTATTGGAGAAAATAAAATGGCGAATAAAGTGTTAAATTGCATTCTAAGATTAAAATTTGACAATCAAAGCTTTAAAAGTGAAGGTGACAACATGTCAATTCCTTCAGAACTATTTTTTTTTGAAGTTTTCCCGTTTAACATTGTTTTTAACAGAGGGTTGAGAGTTGTTAATTGTGGCAGGGGGATGAGAAATTTGATACCAGACATCATTGGGGATTATGTCGGAGATGTATTTCATGTAAGCAGACCAATAATACAAATTAGTTGGGATACGGTGAGTTGTCATTTATTTTAAGTTCATTCTATTATTTCTTAATAACTATTTAGATAATTTCTTATAGGTCCAATAATAACAATAACTAAAACAACAACAATAATAATAATAATAATAATGATGATAATAATAATAATAATAATAATAATAATAATAATAATAATAATAATAATAATAATAATAATAATAATAATAATAATAATAATAATAATTAACAATAATAACAATAATAATGATGATTCTTTACACAACTGCTTTTAGTGAAACCCAGTGAAAATCATACTGGCTCATTGTCTCAAATTATTAAATTTTTAGAGAATAATCGAACAAGACTTTTTTTATCAACAAATGTCTTAAAAAAACTTCTTGTTCATAAATAAAATAATACGAATAGTTTTATATTTATTTTATATTTGATATTTAAAGTTTTATTATGATAATTAATAAATTATATAATGAGACTTGTAGGTATTGGGATCTTTTGGACTCTTAATAATAATAATAATAATAATAATAATAATAATAATAATAATAATAATAATAATAATAATAATAATAATAATTTGTTACTATTGGCTTGTTTTATTTGGTTATTTTATTTATTTGTTCATTTATTCGCTTTGATTATTTTATTTATTTAATTTATTTAATTCAATATTCAATTATGGGATGGGACGCCAAAATATATATAAGACGAGGGAAAGTTTTTATTAATCATGATATATATAACAATAATCAATCAATTGTTAGATTTTAAGATTGAAGTGATCAACACGGCAGAGTACCTCAGGGGCACTGCCTTGGTGATCACTGTATAAATAATAAATATTAATAAAAATTTACCTATTTAATTTTGAAGGATCTTATTTTCTTTGATTTAATTAATTAAACTGATTTTAATTATTTTTACGACCCCTTATGTACAGTTGTTAAATTTTCTTTCCCATAAAATTTTGTGTTCAATTCCCTCTTAGCCCATCATATTTCTCTTTGATTGAAGGGTGCAAATTTTACAACTATCATAAAATAAAAGTTACTACTAATACAGTACTATTATATTGTTTAGCATGTTTATAATTTTCTAGATCTTTCAACAAATTTGGCGCAACGTATTTCACTACATAGTTAATGCAAATTATAATCTCGGTTGTAAAATAATAAAAACAAGAAGTGATTTATATGAAATTACATTTCTTTAGAGTATCTGAACTAATTAACAACCATAGTACATGTTTCTTTGATCTACCACACACACTTGACGGGTTTTAACTTTCGACCTTACACAAATTTATTGTCAATTTCACAATATTAATTTATGATCTATGTCTAAAATTTATATTCTAAGTTACTAATAATTTTTGATCGAGTCCGGCCCATAATAGACCCAATACTAATGATAAATGTGGACGTATAATAAGTTGAGAGGTCGATAATCGATTTAAGTAAAGGTCTATTGCGCGAACAATTAAGTAATGAGTACTGGGAATAGACTCGAAAATAGCAAATATTGTTTTTCTCTGATTTTCAGTAATGTATTTATTCAATTCAGCTATGTCGAAACCAAACTTACCCCCGCGTGAACTGAAACCGTGCTTTTCATGTTCAGATAAAAACGCGGATATTGCCAAACTTCATAATCATATTGGGGTTCTTAAGAAACGAATCGAGCTCTTAGAACATACGTGGTGCTCCCCGCCACAGATGAAAGAAGAAAAAATGAAAATACTATGATTGGAGCACTGTCGGGACAATCTCCTGGAAGAAAGCCGATGTCAGCGGTTAACAATCAAGGCCCAATCGGAGGACCTTCATCAGGTCTATACGGACGCAGAACCTCATCGTCGAGTAAAGGAGTATCCGATAAAGGACGAGGTGAATGTCATTTCTATACACCGCCGTACCGAGGAATTAAATGCACAGGTATCGTCAAGCTGTATGGGACATGGTCCGGAGCTGCCTAGAATATTCGAACCAGTATTAACTGTCGGGTCAAGTAATCTCCCTGCTTCTGCAGCCGCTCGCCCGGGCTCGCTCCCTGTCATTTCCTCAGGCACTAACAAAAATGCCACCAATCTGCCCAAGAAACGAAAGCGTCCATCGAGAGCCGAACGTACATTGAAAAGGAAGAAAGAAATGGAGGCATTAGAGGCTTCATTATTCGCCGCCCAAGCGATGAATGCCAGGGTACTAAACTGATGCCAACCCACGGCAAAGCTCGACATTTTTCATGTGGTTTCTTCGACCTCACAAGCAGCGCCAGAAGACCTTTGGCTGCAGGTAGACATCGATGCCCTGCTGACCGAAGGCGACATGACATAGTCAAACGAATCTGGAGCTAATGGAAAGTCGATACTTTCAAGCTTTCTTCTTGATCGCACGTCCAAATTTCCGTAGACGTTGAACTGTCTTGTAATTTGTACATATAATAATAAACGTTATTTCTAATTATTTCCACGATAAATTGCTTGAATGATTTTGGTGTTGATTGAGAATGTGGATTTACTTTGACCGTTGTTACGAAATTATGAAAAATGAATACCGTCTCCTTGGACCAGAGACGTAGACGATCTTTAAGGGGTAAGACCTTCTATCGGCACCCAGGAACCCGCACAGCGAATATGGTGGAGAGTAGTCTTAACGTAGAGGCTCACCTGTCCACAGATTGCGACCTACTTATACAGTTCCAATATGAACCATCTTCATAGGTATACGTAAGGGAGATGATTTTGTAAATCATAATGGGTACTTAGGGCAATAATCTGAGCATACAAATATCTCCAACCCATAAGAACCCAGCACAGCAAAAGGTTTAAATTATCACTTTATTGTTTTAAATAATAATAATAATAATAATAATGATAATAATAATAATGGTAATTAATACCAAAAATAATAATAATGATAATATTTACAATAATGGTAATAATATTGGTAATAACAATAATAGCAATAATAATGATAATACTATTAAGGATAATGATAATAACAACGGTAGTAGTAGAGGTAAAGACCAGATTTAACAAGAGTAAAAGCTAACAATAAAAATAACGATAAGAATAAGAATAATAAAACAATATTAATAATAATCGTAACGATAATAACAATAACCCTACTAATAATAATGGGAATAGTAAACATGATCATAATAATTGTAATGATAACAATAATACCGCGGATAATGATAATAGTGATGATAATAATAATAACAAGGTTAGAAAGGATGGTGCTAGTCGTAATGATGAGCGTAACGGGAATAAGGATAATATGGTCATTGTAATAAAAATGAAAATCATAATAGTGATCGTAACCCTAAAAATGGGAAAGATGATGATAATAGGAGCAAGAGTGTCGGGAGATGTGACATGAGAATAAGCACCTGTATAGGAAGGAACATTGATTCAAAATTTTCCGTCGTCATCCCTCGTTTAAATCAACTTTTTCCCTCTTTTCTACCTGTCTAGTTATTCAGATAAATGAATTTACATGATCAATAAGGAATTTCCTAGCTGACAAACCATCCGAATAAATTTCTCGTAAGCTTTTGTTAAATGACTTTCATTCTAGAAATGTCCGAACCAAATCTACCAAGATCGGGCCTTAAACCATGCTTCTCATGAGCGGATAATAACGCCATCATAAAAGCAAGGTGGTGGGTTACAGGTAAGCATACATTTTACATATTCATGGTGTTTCCAGCGTAACCCAGAATACAAACATTTTCTCCGCTTGATACCCGTTGAGCGATCAACGTTGGTACTGTATCAAGAAGGTGAGTACTCGCAAGAAGTGAGCGCGCTATCCGCACTATAATTATCGGGCAATCATTTGGGTTCACGGACTGCCGATAAAGGCCTGTNGATGATGGTCATGTTCATTTTGGATGGAGCGCCAGTTATGCTCGTCAAGCAAAATGGTGTTTCTGCTTTGATCCGTGTTGAAGTCTCTAATTTATCCTAGCAGCACTACGTTGCACATCGAGAAGACTTAGGCATAGACGATACCTGGAAAGAAATAACATTGAATTATTGTTTCGAACAATTTTTACAATGTTCAGTCAATCAAGTACGAAAAAATCTGAATTCCAAGAATTAATTAATTTTTGCCGACCACAATATTGTTTCGTTTAGGTTGCTGAATGAAATTCGATGGTTGTCGCGGCATTTTGCAGTGAAAGCTTTTGTTCTTAATTAATCGGCTTCAATTGAATATTTTACATGTGGAGGCTGATAACAATCTGATATTCAGCTTCTGTCTGAAGAAGCTGAGAAATCTTCAAGTTCATGTGGCAATTCTAGTGTTTTTCAGAGAAGCTTTATTACAAAAATTGAAGCGGTTCAGTTTGCCAGAGCAAAGATAAACAAATTGAAATCGCAATATTTAGAAGAGGAAATAAGCTGGAGCATGGAGGTTACCTATTTACAATAAAGGTTTCAAGGTAGGAAATTGGTTTGATAAATAAATACATACATGTTCTTAAGTTTATCTCTACTATTTGTTAATGGTGATAGCAAATGCAGAACTAAATACACCTAATTCTGAAATTTAATAACTTCTATAATCTAAAAAAAATCAATAAATTTATAGTATAGGAATTATAGTGTAGGAATTTATTGTTCCGAAATTTAATAACTTTATTATAGAATTAGTGAAGGTGAGAGAAAAATAATTGAACACACCAATACAAAACATATAATGAAAAATGCATGCAAATTTCTTAGATAGGTTTTTGTTCCGAAATAAATAACCGTTTACCATATCGTTAACATATTGTTAAAATATAATTATTTTTAAATTATTAAAAAATGCAAGAAAATACTTTTAATTTAGATTCCGACAGCTCTATCTTGAGCTTCAGAGAAAAAGAAGAAAATACTATGTAAGTTTTATTCATTAAATTGCAAAACATTAAAATATTTTATAGTATGTGTGAAGGCAGCATTTCAAATATCGAAGAAGGTTCTTTGAGATCTTTTGATTTACAGAAATAAATTATTTTAATAAATTAATATTTTCATAGATATACAGAAAATGACAAAATTCGGCTTATTAATGCCTTTGAGAATGGGGACAATTACCAAGAATTTGGAAGATTACTAGGAATGACCAAATCTTCAATTAAAGCAATAAATATAAAAAATATGGGATCATCGAAAATGAGCTGCAGAAAGAAAATTATAAAAATTAAAAATACTATTTCATCCATCTTTCCTGATTGCATTAAAAAAATTAATGTCTTCGGTGATTAGTTTATTTATTTAGTTAAAAATATATCTAACTTACATTTTATTGAAATAATTTCAAATAAAAAATCATTGAATTTCATAAAATTCCTAAAAACACCTGAAATTTAATTATTATCAATGTTATTATTATCAATTATAATTATTATCAATTATAAATGCTGACTAAGAGTAATATTTAAGAACTTGAAGAATGATCTTATAATTATATAAAATTAAAATTCAGGTCTTAAAAGTTACTTGAAATTACAAAAATTACTTGAAAACCATTTTTAATAAATTGAATAAATGAAATTGAATAACTTCATTTTCACGTAAATGGTGACTCACCTCAACTGGTGTGCACACCAACGTGAATTATAGAGGTTATTAAATTTCGGAATTGAGTATAGAAATGGTTGTTGGCTTTTTTAGACAAATATTATAAAGTTATCATGTACAATACTAATTACAGGAGTTATAACTATATTTCTTTTGCTGGATTTAATAATCTCCCATGTAATCGAACGTCAATGAACGGAAGCAAAAAAAATAAAATGATCAATTCTAAACATATAGTAATCAATCCAGATTGCTCTTGTTTTATTTTTCCAATTCCCAATTTCAACAAATATTCAGAAAATAAACGAGCATTAAGGTCTTCTGATAATTCAGCTCTCATATTTCTTGCAAAGTTGTTGAATACAGAATTAATAGCAGGAGTACCCTGAGAAAAAATTTTCAGGGTATTTAGGGATTATGATCTAAATGAAGTGTCATTCCCAATACAGGCACCAATCAAGTTAAAGCCTAGAAATTGCATAACCAGTGGCCCTATTACCATTGACATTTTAATATTCTAACTTTATTATATTTTGAGAGATTTAAATATTATTTTTGTCCGAACAAACAAACTTTCAGTTTTATATATAGACTAATCCGAGAATGTTTAATTTAAATTGAAATTATAAATTAAATATAATTGATTGAATTATTGACAATGCCGGTAATATGCTTTATTTTTATATTATTATTATTATTATTATTATTATTATTATTATTATTATTATTATTATTATTATTTTTATTATTATTATTATTATTATTATTATTATTTTTATTATTATTATCATTATTATTATTATCATTATTATTATTATTATTATTATTATTATTATTATTATTATTATTATTATTATTATTATTATTTTTATTATTATTATTATTATTTTTATTATTATTATTATTATTATTATTATTATTATTTTTATTATTATTATTATTATTATTATTATTATTATTATTATTATTATTATTATTATTTTTATTATTATTATCATTATTATTATTATCATTATTATTATTATTATTATTATTATTATTATTATTATTATTATTATTATTATTATTATTATTATTATTATTATTATTATTATTATTATTATTATCAAATAAAAGAAATAACAAAAAATGGTATTCAAACTTCAATTATCATTAAAATTATTTATATTTTTGTCCATCTTTAATTTGTATTTTTATTAAGGATTTCATTAATCTCCATTTAACTTTTAAATGAAATTCTTAATGAAAAAAATAATATTCTTGAAAATGTTTTTAATTAAAAAATAATAACATCAAAAATATAGAAATGATTAACAATTTCAATAAAAAATTATAAATTTCGTAAATACTATCCATTTCAGAAAGCATCCTTTCAAAGAATTTACTAAATCTTAAAGTGAGAATATGAAGAGCCTTTTGCAGACATTCTACAATTAATTAAAATAAAATATTTATGCATTAGCAAAATTTCATATACATATACAGTAAAACTTTATTAATTCGAAAACCTCAGATCCCAATATTTCGTATTATCGAGGTTTTACTGTATTAATTAAATCTTAATTAATTAAATGTTAATTAAATAAATTAACTGAAATTAAATTAAAAATTTTTATTTATCATATAAAATATTTATTTAATCATTTTTTATTTGGTTTTATTAACTCATAATTAATTATAAATCAATTACAGTACTATACCGTATGTGGCAATAAGAACACAAGGTCTGTGAAATGCAATGGTGATACGATTCTGCCAGAAAAAGTTCTCTTTTCCCACGTCATCACTTTAAGGTTATTAAACCACCAACTAGTCAACTAATTGTGTATTCAATTTTTTATCAGGCTTCTCTTTTTTATCCTACAATTAAACATCACTGCAAAAATCATTTCTTTCGTGCAAGAAATGATCTAAGAACCAATTTCGTTTTTGAACCGGTTTCGAAAACAATTCAGTAAGTTCTTTCATAATTAATTTTGACTTTTAAGTGTTTCTTCTTTTACTTTAGGTTTATTGGATAATGTTTATAGTTTATTGCTTAAATTGGATTTGTTTTATTATTTATTATATTCAGATTTATTTCCCTGTTGCTGTTTCCACAGAATAACAATGAAGTGAGAATTAATTTTAAAAAATTTTTAAATTTGTCTTAAAAACTAAACAATATTAACTTATTCTTATTTGTATAGTTTCCTTATTTATTTTTTTATACTGTCAAGTTATGGGCCAACAGGATCTTTCTGGCATATTTCCGGGCCAGTTCGGTACTTCATACATTTGTTTTTCATGTGTTTCGTTAATCTTTTATTAAAAATACTAAAATCACATCTACAAAAGTGATCAAATTGTTTTGTGTTATTAGAGTTCTAGCTTTACCTACTTTCAGCCCGATCATTGAAACAACCAATCAGATCAAAATATTATATATAAATATTTGCGTTTATTTTTAAAGATCAATCTACTTCAAAATGGGTTTCGGTGAATCAATCTCGAAAATACTTTTGATCATTTTCAACGTTTGTTTTTTTGTAAGTGATTTTTTAATAATTTTTCATTAAATAATTTTATCAGTAGTATCACATCACTCCCAAAATTAATTTTGTTTGAATATTATAAAACTTCATCATTTCAGATCATTGGATCGGCTATTTTTAGTATTGGGATATGGTTAAAAGTTAATAAGTCAAATTTTGCGGAAGTGTTGAAAAAGATAAAATTGGGAGATCATTCCAATTCAATAGAAAATGCGAGTTCTTCGGTTTTTAATGTTGTTGCAATACTTCTGATAATTCTCGGTTTATTCACATTTGTCACTGGTTTCTGTGGTTGTTGTGGGGCGTTTAAAGAAAGCAAATGTTTATTATATACTGTAAATTTAAAGAATAAACTCATTATTGTTTTAACAGTATTGGTTTAGTATGCATTCCTCGTTGGTTCGGTTATTATTACTCAAGTTGCAATCGGAGTATATGTCGGTGTTAAGAAAAATAAAGTAACAGCTAATATTTTTTTAATATTGCTTATTATTAAATATTATTAGGTAAAAGCTCAAATACAAAAAAGTTTAATTAAACTTTTGCATAAAGATTTCAATGGAGCACTTTCTAAAAAACCTTCGGCTTATACAGTTGCGTTCACCCAAGTGATGTTTGAGGTTATTATTTATTGTCAAAGAATTGTTTTATTTTTTTTTTAATTTCATAGTTTAAATGCTGTGGAATTAAAGGCGAATCTGATTTTGAAGAAATTAAAAAGAATTGGAGACAATTGTTTGTATCCGGTATTAAACAAATACATCCAATTGGATGTTGCAAATTGAAAAATTCATTCGATTTGAAAAATAAATGTAAAATCGTCCAATTGTCTAAATTTACAGATTAAATATTAAATTTTTATTTAGATAATGAAGACGAATATAAAGGTCTTTTGCAAAATCCAAACTGTCCATTCGAAAAGGATGCGAAAATTAATAAAATAGGATGCTTTGAGTCTTTAATTAAAAAAATTGAAAAACATATGAAAGTTATTATCGGTGTTTGTATTGGTTTGGGATTGTTTGAGGTAGATTAAATGCTGATTGGAGGAATTTGATAATTGATTTGATTGGTTTAGATTCTCTGCATCGTGTTCGCTTGTTGTGTGGCGAAAAAAGATGAATAAATTCCAAAAATCAAAAAGTATATGTTAAGAAACGCTTTCTTGTTTAATTTAAAAATGAACTTTAAGAAATATATTTGAAATTTATTTACTTATATTTTTATTTATTATTTAATATTTATGAGAAATTTGTAGCACATTTTAAGATTTTATTAATATTCTTTAATTTTAGGTTTACAATCGTTTTTATTAAATTTTTTGTTTGTTTAATGCTTCCCTTGGTGATGTAAAGGTAGAGTTATTGATTTTTAGATGTGTTGAGGTAATAAAATAATCAAATAAATTAATAGAAATAAAAATAAGAATTAAATGATATTTATTAGAATTGAATTATATTTATAATTAAATGAAGGAGAGGTGTGAAAATTCGGTCATGGATAGATTCGATAGTGTAAAGAAATAAAAATAGAGCAAAGTTGTGAGAAAGTGCATCATTATAGGTGAAAAGCACAAAAATGTCAATTGTGAAAAATCGATAAAAGATTCAAATATTCGAATTGAAATCTTGAAAATTTGTCATAGTTGGAACAAGTATCGAGGAATAACATGGTGATACGGGCATTTTCAGAAAGTGCCAGGAAGGGTGCGAAAAGGGCATTAAAAACCCTTTTCCTTTACCCTTTAGCAAGTACAAATCAGAATTTTACATTTATAATCCATTTCAAAAGGATAAACGAAATGATAAAATCACAAAGGAAATCCAGATATCAGTTCTTATTTAAAAAAATATACTCAGTGGAGTTTTGGAATTAATAAAAGGAAATAATGACAATTAAAAAAAATGATGACCAAAGAGTACCAATTTTGAAACCTCTCTAAGAGATAAAACTTGGGCTGCGTATTTTTAAATGGTAGTGTTGGAACCACACTATTCATATACCATATGAATAGTATGGTTCCAATATATTATACTATATTCATATTCCATGAACCATATATTCAATAATAATTTCATCAAAATTTCATTTTTTTTTAAAAAAGTAGAAATGAAATTATGTAATTATCTTATAAAGTTAAATAATTCAATTGACTAATTTTAGCATGAAAATGAACAAATTTAATATCAGGTTTATCAAACAATGCATACTTTGAAAACAAAAGATAAAACAAATAGTTACATAAATTTTCACACTTCAAATTCCATTTACATTAAATGTGCACTGTGCACATTCGATCAGCAGTTGGTGTGCGCACAAACGACTCTAATAATAGTCTAATATTCCACAATTATTTCAGAATATTGATAGAAAAATGTTCCAAGTTCAAACTTTTTGCTTTTATAAAACTATATGCAAAGTCCGCAGTTGTTATTTGAATAATCAAAATTTACGAAAATGTGCATTGTTAACCTTCCGTTGGTTCATGATTTTTTGACATCGTTCGATTTTAGTGGTCAAATTAATCTCAATAAAGTATTATGCGAGAAAATGAAGATTAAAACTTTTATAATTTTTTATTATGAAATTTTTCCTTTAAATGAAATTAATTAAAAATTAAACAAAATGTGAAATTTTCGATGAATTAAATTATCCGAAACACCGTTAGACGATTAGAGACATGTTCTGTAGTTTTATGTTGAAGTTGAATAACCTCTTATTACTAAGTCAGGAATTTTCACATAAGTCACAAATAGAATTAATAATATTATATTTGGCAAAAAAAAATATTTTTACCGAACATCTGCCGTTGTTAAAATTCACATATAGAATGAGAAATCAAAATATATTCAAAATCTAATATAAAAACTCAGAATAACAGAAAACAGCTAAAAATATACAAATACTTGAATACATAAAACTTATATAAAATACGCATTGGACTAATTGAAGGGAGATGTATTAGAAACTAATTGTGTTCCTTGGAGCCATTTTGACCCCTAAACAAAAGCGGACTGTTAAATTTTGCATTTGTCAATGATTTAAATTACTTTACTTTCATGTAACTTTATTTTAATTACCGTATTTTTATGAGCATAAGTCACACCCTAATTTTTTGACAAAACTTTATCAATTAACTTAATTTTAATATTTACGTTGTCTTATTTTGTATGATTTGCAATTAATCAATAATAAAAATGAAAATGCATTTTTATAAAGTTTTAATTTTAATTCATTATTGTAAAATGTTTTACAAATGTATTACTAGGGGGGGGGGCATTAATTATGGTCTTAATTATTGAATTATTTTATGGAAAAGTTTGCGAAATTTAATAATCAAATAAAATAAAATAACTAAAATTATTATAAATTTATTTTAATAAATTATTTTATAGTTTCAATCGTTTTGATGAAAGCGATTGTTTCAATTGATTTCTGCTAACAGAATCTAATCATCCTTTTTCGCCACACAACAAGCGAACACGATGCAGAGAATCTAAACCAATCAAATCAATTATCAAATTCCTCCAATCAGCATTTAATCTACCTCAAACAATCCCAAACCAATACAAACACCGATAACAATCTTCAAATGGCTTTTGATTTTATCGATCAAAGAAACAACGCAGCCTTTTTTATTGAGTTTGGTTTCTTGTTCAAAAGGACAATTTGGATCTTCCATGACGTTTTGAATTACAGTCAAATTCACTAAATTCAAATGAATTAATTAATTAATTCAAAATTTAATTCATTGATAGATTTTACATTTATCTTTGGAATCGAAATGGAATGATTTCTTCAATTTACAGCATCCGATTGGATGAATTTGTTTTCGATCTTGAATAGTTTGTTGCCAGACATTTTTCGTGTTATTGAAATCAGTCTCATCCTTGACACCGCAACATTTCATCTGTATTTATATGAAATCAATCAACCATTCTATTTCTCAATCAATTATTCATTACCTCAAACATCAAAGCTGTGAACACTTTGGTAAACATCGATGATTTTGTATTGAGAACTCCGTTGAAGTCTTTGTTCACTACTTTGATTAAACTCTTCTCTAAACGAGCTTGGAACTAACAAAATATTATTATGAATGAAATGGATCAGATATTCTCGTTACTTTATTTTGTTGAACACTTGCATAGATTCCGACTGCGACCTGAGCAATAATGACAGCGGCTACGAGAAATGAATACTGAAATGATTCAATTAGAACATGAATGAGTTAGTGATTGAAAATTTACCATAAATAATAAACATGGGCTTTCTTTAATAGCTCCACAACAGCCACAGAAACCGGTGATAAATGTGAATGCACCCAAGATAATGAGAATTATTGCCACAATATCGAATAGTGAAGAACTGGTGTTATCGAATGAATTAGCAGCTTCATCAAGATTGATATTGCGCATCATTTCAAATAAATTCGACTTGTCAACTTTCACCCATATTCCGACACCGAGAATAACCGCTCCAATGATCTGAAATGATAAATTGGATTCCATTCAATGGTGACATTTAATTTAATTGTTAATTTAATTGGTTTTAATTTCTCATAAGTTAATTAATATCAAATAAATTAATAAAAATTGCTTACGAAGAAACAAATGTTGAAAATGATCAACAATAATTTTGAGATTGATTCGCAGAAACCCATTTTGATTCGAATGAATGAATATGAAAGAAAATTTATCATTTATATATTCGGCTGGAGTTCCGTATAATCGGCTGTTGTGTTGCACGAATATTTCAGGTTATTACGTCACGGATATTCACAGAAAGTCAAATAATTATACCTGATGAAATACTAATAATACTCTTACATGTCCGATTTTAAATTTCAAATATCCAAGGTGTGTTCAAATCTTCTTAAATCTAAAATCATTTATAATTTAATTTATTTTAATATTAAAATGTTTATTCTTAATATTTATTCTTAAATTCTCGTTGATCTGAATAAATGTGTCGTTTTAAACAAAATGAATCATTTTTTATTTTCACCTTGTTTTGAAATTTTAATTTATTGTTTGACTGAAATGTCTCAACAATATTTTAGTGCTGCCTATTGTTGGTTTGATTCTTAAATATTTATTCCTATTTGTCTTTCCTTATTCTTTGTTATCATTTTATCTTATCGTTTATAAACAATTTAACTAAAAATTTTAAGTACTAAATGTATTTTTACCGCGAAAAATTTATGATTACTTCTTTTCCAAAATCTTGAAGAAACCTATTGTACGTTTCCCACTCACTGATTAAATGTGATAGATATGAATGATTGATAATTTTTCAAAGACTTAGTCAGTGAGGGTGAAAGGAATGAATTGCAATTTTGACTGTGGAAAATGCATTTTGAACGTTTTTTATTCACGATGATCACTCAATTTTAGTGGATCGCATAATCTATGTCTGTCATTATAAACATGCGGTTTGAATTGTTATTGTAAATTGAAATTGTAAATTTAGTATTGGAATAAAATCTTCCTTAAATAAATATTTGATCTTTGTAACTAAATTATTGTAACTTGAATTTAACTGTTAAAATTAATGACATCGAATTATATATATATATATATATATATATATATATATATATATATATATATATATATATATATATATATATATATATATATATATATATATATATATATATATATATATATATATATATATATATATATATATATATATATATATATATATATATATATATATATATATATATATATATATATATATATATATATATATATATGAATCGGTAGAAGTACCTATTTAGCACCAGCGATGACATCAATCTTTTTGGCAAGCTTATAAAAGAAAATTGCTTCTTTCCAATTAATGAAACCCACCGTTTATAAACGCTATGTGGATGATATTTATCTTATATTTGAAAATCAGAGGCGTTTCTAGCCGCTTTTACATGTCTTGAACCGTTTACATAAAACATTATATTATTTGGAGTTGTTAAAATTTAGTTTTTAACATTAGCACTCATATTGTCGTTTGTGTATTCATTTTTAATCTTCCAGTCTTGTACATGTTATGTTGTTTAATCCATTCTCTTAGCATTTCCAAAGTTTTCATGTTATCTGCCAAATTATCAGCAAACCAGAAAGGCATAACGCCAATAGTAAATGATAAGAACCGAATCTGACATGGATAAACAATATTAATTTCAAATATATTAATAATGTCAATAAATAATTGACGGATAAATTGAATTCAAAACGGCCATATCCATCATGGCGGCGATATTAATTAAAATTAAATAAAATATAAAATTTAGAAAATAAAAAAATCATAAATTACGAAAAATCGCTATCAAAATCGACAAATATTGAAATTCAAAATTAATCAGAATTAAAATAATTCAAGTTTGTTTTACTGAATTAATGCACGCACACATACTCTCACATCAAAATCAGGCTATATATACCGATACATTTCAGTAACAATTTAATCAAAATGGAACACACTTTTTGAGCAAATTTCTTGCTACAAAATTATAGAAACTAAAACCCGATTTTGAACAGTGTGAAGGTAATGATAACATTGTTTGGTGATCTTTTAATGTATGGTATGCTTTTTCTTAGGTTGAACGATTGGGGTATTCCTACAATTGTTCTTTTAGTTAAGAAATTGAAGTAAGTTATTTGGTTCTGCTGATCACATAACAATAAGGGCTAGTCACACTAGTGTCCAGTAGGCCATGAATGGCGAGCAAATTTTTGCATAAAGACAACATACCTAAACTTCACACTCAAACTACAGCTATGTTATTGTGTTATATAAGACACTAATAGCTCTTTTCCCTAATGTCCAGTGTGATATGGATAGTGAGCATTTAAAATACCTTAGCATTAAATCCCTAACAGAACACGACAGAAACATAAGAGTGGTATTGATAATGTAAATCAACGTCATAGTGCAGATCATCGTGCGTACAAGGAACAAAAGTAAGGACAGATCACTGCCAACATCTGTAAAACATGGCTGTGACTATAAGTAAGAGAATAGATGAACAACATCAAAGGCGGATCCCTGCCCAAATGTTTGAATGAATAATCGCGAATAATGCCTAGTTAAAATAGATAAATGGAAGCTTGGAAATAAAGGCAGATCCCTGCAAAAAAATATTGACTGATTGATCGTTTGATTGGTGGGGGTTTACAAAAGGTTTAATTTTGATCTGTTAATCGTTAACTGATTTTGACCCGGACAGCTGCCAGAGAAGAAACAGTGAGATACTGGGATTTCGATTATATACTGTATCTTTGTATTCTTGTTAGGATTTATCTTCTTTTCAAATTTACTAATTTTTATACTGTATCTTTGTATTTTCTAGGATTTATCTTCTTTTCAAATTTACGTTTCCTTTCTATTTCCAATTATTTTTTTTCGATTTTTTTTCGATTTTTCATTTTTACTATAGTAAATTATCGCTATATAGTTTTTTTAAGATTTTTTATTTCGTGACGTTGGGGGTGCCAAAACGGGAGTAAAAACAAAACCTAATTGAGGTTCTGTTTTGGCTCATAATTAAAAATAAAAATGTAACATTCTACTACAATTACTAAATGAGCTCAATAAAGATTTATATGGATATTTGATGTACCTCTACCTACAACTTCCGGATATAACGAGAGATTTTTTCTGACATAATCATCAACCATTATATCATAAGAAAGTTCTTGAATCAAAGCTATTCCAAAAAAGCTTTCACGAGGCCAACGAAATCAAGTAACGAGATGGAATTATGATTGTGTTACCGAGTTGCTATTATTAATTATAATATATGACGAGACAAAGACCCAGGGAACATTATTTATAAAATCTCGATGATGCGGAAGGAAATTTGGATTCATGGACCGAACTGTAATAGTAGGTAGACTATTTGAATCAGGCAGCCGTGGGCCGTGCCAAATAGTGAAGCGCAGTCGACCGGTGAAACTAGAACATGACTGACGTCTTGCTCCAAAAAAGCGCGTATCTTAAGATGTGCAAATAAAAACTTATTGTTAAATAAATGGTTTCAGCCTCTAGATTTCGCAATTTATTTGTAAACAAATGCATGACGGTTTTGAGTAAAGTCGAGTTGAAAGGTAGAAAATCCATGGTTGATTAATAATCAGTAATGAAGGGATTTAAAAGTGTACAAAGTAATGTTTACTTTTCGCGAGCATTCACCGTTCTATACAATTCCAAAGTTGATCTTTCAATGGGTATCGGAAGCAGCACGAAACGATAAAATGTGGATTACCTTTTACTCACCATATTCTTCAATAATTTTACGTAGAAAACTATACATATTACAGGGACATTTTTATGGCCATTTTTAAATTATCATCAAATAAAATCCATGTATGCAAATCTTTGTTAAAAAAATATTCAATAATATTTTGAGATTTCTTTGTAAATAAATGTAAAATCTCTATCGTTAAATAATATGAATTCACTGGATTATTAAATTTTTTTCAAATAAAGACACCCTGTTTTTGCGTTATAAGGCTTAGTAGAATTATAAAATTACTTTTTATCTCAAAAAAACTTAGTAAAGAGTAATGGCTTATTACAAGGTAATGGCTTAGTAAATATGCTTTTTGTTTACAGACAAGAGTAAAACCTTGAAAATTTTATCAAAACGCAGTAACTTCTGAAAGGATTTCATTGAAATTTCCCTCGCTTACTTTGATTAAATTCATCAGTGAATGAGCTTGGAACTGACCCAGAATAGTGAGCAATAAAATGGAATATTAAATGCTATGCCGAAAGATTTGGTTTTAATTTCAAGATTTGTTGATCTTTAATAATCGAAATGCGAAACAAACCAATTAATAAAAAAATTTATTTCAATAAATTGATAATTGGTTAATTCGTTGAGACGGAAGAAATTATATGAATTGAGTTCTTCTGGCAGTAACTAATCATCCTTTTTCGCCACACAACAAGCGAACACGATGCAGAGAATCTAAACCAATCAAATCAATTATCAAATTCCTCCAATCAGCATTTAATCTACCTCAAACAATCCCAAACCAATACAAACACCGATAACAATCTTCAAATGGCTTTTGATTTTATCGATCAAAGAAACAACGCAGCCTTTTTTATTGAGTTTGGTTTCTTGTTCAAAAGGACAATTTGGATCTTCCATGACGTTTTGAATTACAGTCAAATTCACTAAATTCAAATGAATTAATTAATTAATTCAAAATTTAATTCATTGATAGATTTTACATTTATCTTTGGAATCGAAATGGAATGATTTCTTCAATTTACAGCATCCGATTGGATGAATTTGTTTTCGATCTTGAATAGTTTGTTGCCAGACATTTTTCGTGTTATTGAAATCAGTCTCATCCTTGACACCGCAACATTTCATCTGTATTTATATGAAATCAATCAACCATTCTATTTCTCAATCAATTATTCATTACCTCAAACATCAAAGCTGTGAACACTTTAGTAAACATCGATGATTTTGTATTGAGAACTCCGTTGAAGTCTTTGTTCACTACTTTGATTAAACTCTTCTCTAAACGAGTTTGGAACTAACAAAATATTATTATGAATGAAATGGATCAGATATTCTCGTTACTTTATTTTGTTGAACACTTGCATAGATTCCGACTGCGACCTGAGCAATAATGACAGCGGCTACGAGAAATGAATACTGAAATGATTCAATTAGAACATGATTGAGTTAGTGATTGAAAATTTACCATAAATAATAAACATGGGCTTTCTTTAATAGCTCCACAACAGCCACAGAAACCGGTGATAAATGTGAATGCACCCAAGATAATGAGAATTATTGCCACAATATCGAATAGTGAAGAACTGGTGTTATCGAATGAATTAGCAGCTTCATCAAGATTGATATTGCGCATCATTTCAAATAAATTCGACTTGTCAACTTTCACCCATATTCCGACACCGAGAATAACCGCTCCAATGATCTGAAATGATAAATTGGATTCCATTCAATGATGACATTTAATTTAATTGTTAATTTAATTGGTTTTAATTTCTCATAAGTTAATTAATATCAAATAAATTAATAAAAATTGCTTACGAAGAAACAAATGTTGAAAATGATCAACAATAATTTTGAGATTGATTCGCAGAAACCCATTTTGATTCGAATGAATGAATATGAAAGAAAATTTATCATTTATATATTCGGCTGTTGTGTTGCACGAATATTTCAGTTTATTACGTCACGGATATTCACAGAAATACTCATAATACATTCACTGCTTTCTTTTAAATTTGAATTTTTTAAGGTGTGATTTCACATTAATCTGTATTAATCTGTGTTATCATTGTTATTATTATTATTATTATTATTATTATTATTATTATTATTATTATTATTATTATTATTATTATTATTATTATTATTATTATTATTATTATTATTATTATTATTATTATTATTATTATTATTATTATTATTATTATTATTATTATTATTATTAATAAATTAATAATATATAATTGCATTTTGAAAAATCAAACTGAACAAAGAGGAAAATTGATACTTTCAAAAATATATTCTTCAAAATTATTTTCAAATTCCCCAACATAAATTTAATATATTTCATTTAATGTCAAATTTAAATTTAAATTATTTATGATTTCAATGTTATAATTATTCAAATTTGATTAATTTAAAAAAGATTCATTATCATATCATTCGAAGTCCTTTACTGTCTTTAATATACTTTACCTGCACTTTTTAAAAAAAATTCATTATATATTATTCGACTCTTGCTTTTCTTTATTGTATTTTCAAATTAATATATTATCAACTTTTATTCCAATTATATCATTCAATCTCAGAACAATTTTAATTGTACATTTTTAAATAATTATATCATTCAACCATCTTTAATTATTATTCAGTCTTTTTTCATAAAAAAATTTTCCATTGAATTCTTATTAAAATTTTATTTTATAAACTTTTTAATAAATATTTTTGAGACCAAAAATTACTATTACCTAAATTGTATTATTTACTTATTTTACTTATTTTATTTATTTCTCTATACATAAATTGCGCTCTATATATAAATTGCCCATTCAAAATAAATACAAGTGTTACTTTGTGATTCTGTAAAATCCCTCTACATAAAAGATTGAGACCATAAATGTTAGTGTTTTTTTAAAGCTTAATTGAAGTTTTATCTTTAAATGAGAAATTTATTTAAGGCTTTTTTATCGAAAAAGGTATGCCTTTTTATTGAGGATTTATTTTTTAGTATCTTAAAATAAAAATGAAAAATGAAAAATAAAAATTTATAAGAAATTTTCATTAAAACAAAAAATATAAATAAAAATCCCTTCATTTAAACAAAAAAATTAATTTCAAAAAACCCCGTGATTCCCAGATTCTTGGTTAGTTTTAATTTAAAAAAAGGTCCGACGTTTCCGACGCCTTGTTACTGTACTGGTTAGAAAACCACGTGAATGAAAAGCTTATTGCAGATTTTTAAAATGATCCCTTCGGGTGACAAGATTTGATCCTGATTTGATCCTGAACAGACGGGCCTCTCAACCCAACATACCCGAACTATTCGACAACCTGAGCTGACGATCCTGAATGACCAATTAAAGAAAACTAAAGAATGAGCCCTAAAATTCAATGCCTGGAGTATCATGACGGCCATGGTTTGCCATGATTCTCCGTTATCCTGCCTGAATGATACCAACCAGGAAAACCACGTTTAATGTTGGAGTTCCTACTCTGGCATATACCGAAAAAATAGCTGCAGATTCCATAAGTGTGAGAAATTCTCCCCTTCGGCCGTGTGGCCAGTTCGATTTAATAAAATAAAATTTGATTTTTTTTTAATTATCATTTTATTTCCTGGTTGTTGCCGAAAATATTTTAAGAGAAAATTGTCCAAATAATGATTGTGGGAGATTTTTCCTACCAAAAGACATTAATGACATGAATAGGAAGAATAGTAAAATTAAAAACTCAGTTTTCAGACTCAGCTAAGAAAACGAAAAAGCGAGATTAGGAAACAGCTTTAGACTTATACTTTGTAAGAATTTTGTGGATCTTTAAAAAGATAATTATTAACGTAAACGGAGAAAAGTCCCAATATTTAGCAGCAGAATTGGTCAAATCAATTAAAGAATTCCTTTTGATAGAAGTTTACATTTTGTTTATAGATTGTTACAAAGTGCTGAGAGTTATTGTTCATTATTAAGAGAACGTTAAAAGTCAATAATATTATTTATTAAATAAAACTCAACAAGTACACCATTGGGAGTTTATCAATGATTCCATCAATAGAAAATTATTCAAATAAAAAGTAAAAATTAGTAATTATTATTTAACCGTCTTTCTTTAACAGCTTACCGGGCGATTTTTTTTCATGTTTTGGGGTAAAAAAACTATTTTTTTAAATCATAAATTAATAGTATATCATCAAAATACAACATAAAAAATATTTTTTTTAATTTTTCGAATATGTATTCACTAATTAATAATATGTATATCGCCTTGTGGCCCCACTATCGCTAGAAAAATTTACCATCGTATAGCACATGTTTCTATACGGTTACTGTCGAAATTTCAGCCAAATCGGACTTGTAATTTTGTTTTCACAACATGTAGAAGCGGGCGTGTCCGCGGATTTTGGAAAAATAGAAAATGAGCAATATCGGTCGGTGATTCAATTCTTGCTTTTGGAAGTGAAATCACGCAGCAAAATCAAAACGTGCTATGTAAGTGCTTTTTGATTTTTTCTTGTGATAGTGGGGCCAAAAGGCAGTGAGGCTAGGTACTTATCGGACCACCCTCATATATAAAAAAAATCGCGGTTTTCAAAGAGTACTTGTTATAAGATGGTATGTGTAAATTATTTAGAGAAAAATACGGAAACTTTGTATACATGGATATATTATTACAATTACATAAAAATAAAATAAAATTATAATATAAATTGAAAAATACTAAAAAAAATAGTATAATAAATGAAAAGTTAAAAATCAGAACTGTGCTTCAGTCCATTTACAATATATAAACATCTGAAAAGAGAAAAAAAATCGATAGCATACATAACCGATAAAAAATAATATAAAATAAAGAATATTTCAAAACACTGACTTATAGTACTGTATGATAAACTAGGAAACACGGAGTGCACAAATTGACGTTGCGAGGTCTACGTATGTTTGTTGTTAGTTCTCTGATTTTTTGACCCTCTGCGTCCCTTTTTTTTGAACAGAGATGACACGATCTTCTACGATTTCGCTGGTTGGCTGTAGGTGGATCTCCACGTCGAGGATCTCCACTAGGGGTAGAACTCAATAAGGGAAAATATTTGTCTATTGTTTTTTCTATTACATCTAAACGATAATACAGGTGGGTTGATCTTCCTCCCGATTTTTTATATAAAATAAACGAATTCCACAAACTAAGTTCTAAAAAGTGGAAGTAGCCAGCAAGTTGTTGGTCCATGCGATCAACTCCACCCATCAACGACAACTCTTGGTTTATTTTTCCTATTTTTCTAGAAATTGTTTCTGCTGAGTTGTCGGTGTGCACTGTTGATAATAAGGTGACATCTTTTCTATCTTTCCACATCAAAACTAGCCTTTTCCCTTTTCCATATGCAAGTGTTTTACCCCACGCTATTTTTCTTGTTTTGGTGCTATGAGGCATCACTTTCCACTTTTTTTGAACCTTGTTATACATGTCGGTCGATCTAGCCACTAAAATTCCCGCCAATTTTGGAGATGTAAAATAATTGTCTGTTGTAAGACAGTATTCCTAATCCAACAAAGGTTTCATCAGTGTCAATACCACTTTCTCTGTTACTGGTTGGTCCCGAAAATCACTATCGTAAGGAGTGTCTTTGTCTGTATATAATATTGTTTTCCAAAGGTATTCCGTTTTAGATTCGCACAATGCAAATATTTTTATCACCAAAACAGGCTCTTTTGGATATTATGCATTGTTTCCACCATAATCTACCTTTATACAAAAGGAGGCTTTCATTTATAGTTACTTTCCTTTCAAGAGAGTTAACTTTGGAAAACTTCTCTTGAAGTTTTTCGTGTATTGTCCAAATTTTATTTAATATTCGATTGCTGTGAGTTTGCGGATCATACGTATCAGAGAAATGCAAATTTATTTTAATCTGTTTGAATCGTTTTAGAGGCATGGTTTTTCCAAAATATGGCGAAAAAAATAATGGCCTCGACGACCAATTCAAATCTAGATCAGGCATTCTCCTTAGGCTTTGTAAATCATTGAGCATAACAAATATCCGCTGCTCTGGTCCTGTTACATCAACCCAGCTGTCCGGAGACGTCCTTCGTGACGTCGAAGGTCTCAATTGTGCCTGTTGATGTGCATAACGGTTCGTCTCTGTGCAAATGTGTTGGATAATGTCCTCATCAAAATATACATCGAAAAACTGTAGAATATTGTCTTCTTCAAATTCCACATTTATTCTTGGATTTCCAGTAAAAGAAAATCTATCAGGTGGTGGTTCTGAGGGAAGATTTTCGTTTAGTTCATATCATATTACACTCAGAAAACAGAAACAGAAAAATAAAATAGTTAAAAGTACACACACACTCTCTTATACAACAAACAGTTTGAAAAACACGAAAAGTTTGAAGAACGAAGTTTCAAAAATGATGCAGTCGCGCGTGGTTTCTGGACAAGTGATATTTTAGAAAATACGAAAAAATACGAACATTTATAAAAAAATTATTTTTCAAGTTAGCAGATGAACCATCTTTGAGACAAGTAGTTATTGGCAAAATCAAAGCGTTTTGAAGTGAAAAAACTCAACTGCACATTCTTCTTTATCAAAAATTTCTTTTAATTTTCGGAGCGGAATCATTTTAGGAATGTAAATTAAAAAAAATTAAATTAAAAATTAAAAAAAAACAGCTCATTAGGACTCAAACTCGGGGGTAGATAAGTACAAGAGATCCAAAAAATGACTCAATAAGCACGTTTTGAACATAAATATCGTAAAATAATGTTCTTGGAAATATCACTCATATGTGTGTTCTCCCGGGGATCAGAATTCTTATTCAAACGATTATATTTTATCAATATGAGTTTTCGCGCATATGTGCACGCTCGCTCGAAATGGTACACATTAGTTGCGCTCATATTTGAGCACGCGCCCGGCAAGTGATTAATAACCCAACAAAAACATCATCTTGATTGCAGACCCAACCAAAACAAACAAAATTATTAGTAGTGGATATAAGACCCACACCCGCCCAACCCTGCTGATCAGTGACCCCCAATACCCTTATTTTATAGTAAAAAACACCTTAATTCCTTTCATTTTTAATCCTTTTTCTCATTTATTTTGAAAACATATACCCCTACATTTTCAGTCTTTAAACCCCAAAAATATAGGGAAAAAAGGAGAAGAAATGGAAATCCACAGTTTCAGGCAAAGTTAAGCGGGTGTGGGTCTTATATCCACTACTTATCGAACTATCACTTTGGCAAGCTGCCAGTTTTGGCAAGCTGCCAGATTTGATAAAATGTAAACTAAAAATATAAAAATTTTAAAATTTAAAAAACATAGTATCCAATAAAAAATTTTTTTTAAAAAATGAATGATTATAATTGCGAGGTTTGTCAAAAAATTTTTAAAAACAGAACAGCTCTAGTATCTCATGAAAAATCAAAAGCACATTTATTAAAAACAAATAAACTTAATAATTCAAACTCAAAAATTTGTACTAAATGTAAAGTAAGATATTTACTTTCAGGATATAATAAACATTTTGAAAGTTGTATTGGAGTTCCTAAAAATAGAGAAAAATGTGAATGTCCTATATGCAAATCAAAATTTAATATAAAATCTTATTATTTAAAACATGTAAAATCATGTGCTATAAAAAACAAACAACCAATACCTAAAAGAGATTCTGACTCTGAAAGTCATTCTGAGGATTCTGATATTGAACCAGAACATATTGAAAAAGAAAAATATAATTGGGATAACTTCAATCACACTGATGTATTTGGAGGTCAAATGTTTGCCTCCACAATCGCAGAGTATATAAGAGAAAATAAACAAAACATAAAAAACTCAATGGATAATGCTATAAGAATTTTTGGTCGATCGAGATTTAATATTATAAAATATAAAGTTAGAATCTCTACAAAATATTGGAGAGGAGAAGGAGCAGATACATCCCCTTTAGATTCTAGTGTTGAATCATGTTTTAAATATTTATTCTCAACAAAAGGAATAAATAAAACCATCAATGATTTATGTAAAGAGATGGGAGAACAACAAGAACAAATAGAACAAGAATTGGGAGAATCAAATTTAAGATTCCATTCTTTCCAATCTATAGAAATTGAATATTGGAGAGCAGCACCACCAAATCCAAAATCTTTTATCCGTACACCATTCCCTTCTAATTATGTTATAAACGTACAGAATAAAGATAATAAATGTTTCCAATGGGCAATACTTGCTCACTTACATCCTCAAGCAAAGAATCCTCAAAGAGTTTCAAAATATGAACAATATCAAAATGAATTAATATATCCAGAAGGATTTGAACACCCAATGAAAATTGAAGATGTTCCAAAATTTGAAAAGTTAAATAATCTTAAACTTAATATTTATGAACATGTTCCAGAGAAAGATGTTTCTATAAAACACATTATTCCAATTTATATTTCAAATAAAGAATTATTAGAACAAGATAAAAATAGAGAAATAGATCTTTTAATAGTAGAACAATTTAATAATGTTGATCAAAGGGAGAGTAATCAAGGTTATGTTTATAATGAAGAGCAAAGTCCAATATATGATGAAGATGAGGAGGGGGCAGGCCAAGATTTAAATCTTCATGAAGAAGAAGACCCAGGATTATTTGAGTCAGCACTAGATGAAGAGGAATGGCAGGAAGGCCAAGCAGGAGTGGATGAAGAGAATCTAGCAAACTTAGAAAGGAATCAACATTATATTTTAATAAAAAACTTTCAAAGTTTTATGCGTTCAAGAAATCTAGCTAGAGGTGGAACAACTTGTAAAAGATGTTTACATTATTCCACAACTAAAAATGCTATAATTAAACATGAAAGATTATGTGAGAAGAATAAACCTGCTTTAATTAAAATGCCCACAAACATAGACATGCATTTTAAAAATTATTCAAATTTATTAGAATCATTGGGGGTAATATATGGTGATTTTGAGGCAATAAATATAGAACATGATTTAGAAAAAGAATATTTAAAAATAATAGAAAAACATAATTTATTAGATTCTTGGAGGGTCCATTGGAAAGAGTATCAAACGTCTCAGAGATTGGATTCCCAGGGGACAAGACCAATATGGCAGACTATGAAAAACTTTCTGTGGGAAAATAGAAAATCTTATACAATAAGAACTGCTAAACAAATACCATCGGCTTATAAACTATTTTTTAAAAGTAATTACCCCGAACTCATAGAATCTAAAGAATATTCATATAGAGGAACTTCTTCAGAAGATGCTTTAAATCATTTTGTTAATAGTATAAATCACCTAGAACACGAATTATTTATAATATTAAAAACAGATTATAAAATAAATTTCTCAGATGAACAATGGGAAGAATATGAAAATGCTTCAAATTGTTGGATGTGTAAACAACCATTCGTGAGCTCTAGGAATCCAACCTCTAGGAATCCTGAGTCTTTGAATCCTGAGTCTTCGGATGTAGAATCTTTAGACCCCGAGTCTTCTAACATAGAACCTTTGGATATTAGACCTTCAGACGTTGAGTCTTTGAATACTGAGTCTTATACCAGGATTATTGAAGAAGAACATTCAGATAAAGTTCCTGATCATGATCATTTTAAAAGTGAAAATAATTATCGAGGAGCAGCCCATAAAAAATGCAATCTTAATTGTCACACTCCTAAATTTATACCTGTTATATTTCATAATCTTTTTGGGTATGATTTGCATTTATTTATAAAGGCTCTAGCTGTAAATGCTAAAAACTCTTTCAAGGTTATCGGCTTAACAAAAGAAAAATATAAATGTGTGCAATATGGTTGTTTAAAATTTATAGACTCGTTAAACTTTCTTCAAATGTCTCTAGATGCAATAGCTAAAACAATGAAACCAGAAGATTTTAAATATACAACAGAGCATGTTTTGAAAAAAAATAATATTCCTCCAGAAGAATATTCTACATGCCTAGCAAAAGGAGTATATCCATATGATTACATGAATTCATTTGAAAGATATAATGAAACAAAATTACCAGAGAAAGAAGTATTCTATTCAAAACTACAACTATCAAATATTACAGATCAAGAATATTCTCGAGCAAATAAAATGTGGGAATTATTCAACTGTAAAACCTTGGAGAATATACTGACATGTATTTATCCCTTGATGTTTATATTTTAGCCGACTGTTTTGAAATCTTCTGTAATACCTTTGAATTAAAACCATATAATTATATAACACTGCCAGCTCTAGCTTGGGATATAATGTTATATAATAAATGGATTTCTGGGGATTCTGATAAGAATAAAAAAATAGAATTAATAAAAGATGCTGACATGTTTAATCTATTTAAACAAAATATTAGAGGAGGTATTTCTTCTGTAATGGGGGATAGAGAAATAACCACAAATAATTCCATAACTCTTATTAGAAAATATTTTAAAGATACTGATGCAGACTATATTAAAATAGAAACTCCAGAAGATTCTAAATTAATAATGGAGGGTTTAACCGATCCATTTGAAATACTTTATGTCGATGCAAATGCTCTATATGGGGGTAAAATGAGTGAATATTTACCAACTGGTGAGTTCTCCTGGATTGATATTCCTAAAGAAACAGATAAACTAAATGCTCTTATAAAAAAATACTTTTAACCCCTAAAGATTCTGATATCGGATATGCTATAGAATGTGATCTCGAGTACCCAGATAGAATAAAATCTAGAACTAGATTTCTTCCCTATGCAGCAATAAAAAGAATGATAAATTTAGAAGAACTTTCACCTTGGCAAATTTTAAAACTTATAGCAATCACAATAAAACTTTTATGTGACCAAACTGATAGAGAATATTATCTCTGTCATTATAGACTCCTTCAATTTTATCTTTCTCACGGAATGCGTTTGAAGAAGATTCATAATATTATAAAATTCAAACAAGCACCATATATGAAAAACTTCATAGCGGGAAATATCGAGAAAAGAAATGAAGCAAAAAAAGTTGGAAATATCTATCTAGATGTGATTTATAAACTTTTAAATAATGCAGTCTTTGGCAAGACTATGGAAAATGTTGACAAATACACACGAATAGAACTCCTAACAAATACTCAAAAGGATTTTAATAGATATAATCGAATGCTTGGAAAACCAACATTTAAAAATGCTGAAGTATTCTCAAAGAATCTAGTTGCAATTGAAATAAAAAATAATGAAAAAACTTATAATAAACCAATCTCTATGGGTTTTGCAATCTTAGAGCTTTCTAAATTACAAATGTATGAAGCCTATTATGATGTTTTTACTCCTCATTTTGGAGATCGAGTATGCTTATGTTCAATGGATACAGATAGTTTCTTTTTAAAAATACATGGTAAAGATGTGAAAAAAGAAATAGCTGAAAATCCTACACTTTCAAAACTAATAAATTCATCTGGAGAATTATTTGCCTTCAAAGATGAAAAACCAAATAAGATAATATTAGATGCAGTATTTATTAGATCTAAACAATATTCTCTTGAAGAGATGGAAAAACCAAAAACAGAAAAGCAAACAATTAAAATCATGTATAAAAATCCAATAACTAAAGAAACAGAAGAAATGGATTATACATTTGAACGACCAATAATAACAAATGGAAAAACTTTTAAAGATAATAAATGTAAAGGGATACAAAGAGCAGTATCTAAGAATATCACTCATCAAGATTATAAAAATTGTCTAAAAGAAAACCATCAAGATAAAATAGAAGAGGTTCATCAACTTAAATCTGAGAAGCATAATATGTATCTACAAGAATCGGCTAAGATATCATTATCTAATTATGATGACAAAAGATTCATCTTAACCGATATGAAAACAACTCTCCCAATTGGAAATGATTTAATTCCAATAATAAAAAATTTGGATAAAATAAATGAATTTTATAACTTAAAAATTACCGATCTGGATATTTATAAAGTCGAGATTATATACCCAGAGATCCCTCCTCAATTCGATTACCTTGATAACAAACCTTTATATTGTCAAGTTAAAAATTCAATCTCTATAGAGAAAAAATGTTTCAACACTGAAGAAGAATATATAAAAAATCTAACTGATGAAGAATTTAATTATAATAAAAATCAGTTAAGTAGACTTTCAGTGACTTTCAGTCATGACTGAATCTATTGTTTTTTAGATTTAAAAATGAGTAATCCAATCCTGACTAATGAAGATTTAAAAATAATATATGAAAATATAAAATCATATTATAACGATTCAAAAGTTATTTTATCTAAAACATTATTTAATGATTTAATTAATGAATTTCTTCGATTTAAAAATAATAGTATACAGATCTCAAGAATATTTCTTATTAAGATTTTTATTATCGTTTGTCTCATAGTAGAATCCGAAGTACCTAACATTTTACAAATTTGAGATTGAGTAAAATTAGGATTCTCACTTAAAATCTTAGTAAACTCTAAAGCTTTTTCTTTTAATAAAAACATGTTTAATTTAGAAGTATCAACTATAGCAACTTGATCTACTTTTTTAAAAATACATCCATTTTATAAGTAAGAATTCTTTAACCATTTTTCTCGAGATGTTTTTTTATTACTTATAACATTAGCCACCATGCCCTCCCTTTTTAATCTTATAACCTCATTCTTTATATCTTGTATTATTTGATTTGATTTCATTATTTCTTCGTCTGTCAGGATTCCATCTTCTAAAGCTTTTAATTGAAATAAAAATAATTTAGAGATTCCTAATTCTATTGATAAACAAACTTCACGATATAAACTTTTCTTTTTAGAAGTATAAGATAATGAAACTATTTCAGTTAAGAAACCATCAGCTACAGAAATACTTCCAAGTATTACAGGTGCTATTGTTAAAACTGGTAAAGTTATAGGTAAAATAACTGTTAATATTGCAGATGCAAATCCTAAAGAATAACCTATAACTTTTAAAACTGTATTCCCTTTATTCCATCTATTTTTAATTTTTTTATAATGCTTTAATAAATCTTGTAAATGTAAGGTTTCTGATTTAAATTCTTTTACTCTCATAAATTCAAGTTCTGTGGGAGCCGAGGCCTTGGAAGAATAATATCCTGATGATCTCAATTCTGGGTAAATTTTTTCTTCTCTTACTTCTTCCATTTTAATAATTAAAAAAATAAGACTTTATTCTTCTGAGCACCATCTGGTACCAATACTCGGATATCAAAAGAAACTCTTGTTGAGAGGATATCTTTATACAATTCTCTCAATGCTTTACGAACTTCATCAACATCAACCTTTTTTTCATAAAATATTAAATCTATATAATGCACAAGTGTGCTTTTAAAAATAATATTCTTACTTTTAACTTTATGTAGTCCATGTGAATGAGTATTAACATACCAATCTCCGTGTGGTAAATCATAACTAGTCATTATAACATCACCCTTTTCAAGCTTACTATTATAATCACATTTCACAAACCATTTCATTCTTTCATTATCATCATCAAACAAAAAGAAATAAGGATCAATAATCTTTACAACCATAAAAACACCCCATTCTTTACTGTTTGTTGTTATTAAACTTGGTTCTATAAAATGTTTATATGTATGGGGTAATAATGTTTTATTCTGTTCTAATTCAGCAGCTCTTTTTCTATTACTATGTGTGGTGTTAATGTGTGTTCCATGAGACTCTAAATTTGAAATTCTTTTATTAAATGATGTAATCATCTCATTTATTATATTATATATTGTATTAAATTTAGTATTCATAATTTGTTTATCTTTAGAATTTAATATGGCGGCATTTAACTTTACAACTTGTTCAGTTAACAGACTTTGTAACTTGTCAAATTTATCATTAAATCGTTGTTCGATATTAGAATCCTTTGTTATATGAAGTGTAACATCAACATTATTTATGGCTAGGCGATCATCTTGGTCTGAAACATTTATACAAAATATAGAATATAAATTTTTGAAATCTTCTAAACTTAATTGCGGTTCAACTTTGAAATCATAACATGTTTCAATATAATTTAGATATGGGAATATGTTTTCATTATTTTCAATATTAAATTCCATTCTATTTATTGGATAATAAGAACTATTTAATTGAATTTGGATTGTTTTTAAATTATCATTTCCAATCTTTTGAATAAACAAGTTGTTATTTTTTTGAAATGATGGATCTGTTTCTTTGAATCCAATCAAGATATATCTTGGTCGGTATGCTAAATTTGCTACCTTTATAGAATATGTTGAACCCTCTGTCATACTAAATTCACTACAGATTCTATTTAACTAATTTACATTTATAGATTTGTTGGAATTTAATCTTTCAAGGAGTTTGATTTCAGAATGTGGGTTTAATGTCCATTCAGGTATATGCAATTCAAGTGTTGATAATTTTAATTTAGCTGTTGTGTCTGCAGCTCCATAGAACAATCTTTTATCACCTTCTACTCTATTACAGATGAGTTCTATAAAAACATTATGAAGTATGCGATTATAGTTTTGAAGGAATACGAACAAGTGTTTTAATTCAAAATAACCTTCAAATTTTTTAGATTTATAAAGTTCAGCTCTTTTATGGTAACCATGGTTTACATCTAAACCAACTTTATCTAAATTCCCTTTATTAGTATCAGGAATCCAACCTGTTAATTCACCATATTCGTTTTTATAATCACAACCAGTCAAAATAAAATTTAACATTATAGAATATACTCCCGGATGCAAAACAGTTTCAATTTCTGATGATCCTAGTTTTAATCTCATGTTGGAGAATAAATTTGGAAAGAAATTATTTTCTAGGGTTATATCTTTGTTTGCTTCAATTTCTAATTCAATTTTATAATATAATTTGGCATTACAAATATCTATTGGGTTTGATGTTTGAAGAGATTGAAAAACTATATCACCCCTACGATTTAAGTTTGCAATAGATCCTGAAGTTGGGGATATTTTTAAAATATCATTTTTTTTAATTTCATGAGTAAATTCTTTATTATAATCAAGATTTAATTTATTTTTTTCTTGAATTTTGAGATTTATATTATTCATTTTTATATATTAAAATTAATATATCCAATAAAAAAATATTTATAAAATGACTGACTTAATTGAAAGAATGAGAAATGAATTGAATGAAGTTAAACATAAGAGAATGAAAAGAAGAGAAGAAGAACCATTAGAATATATCAAAGAGTTGATGGTAGAGAATGAAAAGTATCGACATTTTTACATGAAAGCTGTAGAAGTTGCTGAGATAAGGTTAAAGAAAATGAAACAATTACCGGAAAGAGTTAAAGAACTTGAATCGATTATTTATAGTTGTAAAAATGACAAAAATTTGAAACCTGATAGCGCAGTGGGCTAGACTGGCACAGTGGTTCAAATGCTAGTGGTTCAAATCACATCTGAGGTTAGTTTTTTCTCAACATAAAATAATATTAAAAATTTGAAAATAATATTGAAAATGGTGTGGGTATCTTAGATTTATATTTTATTTTATTTATTTTATTTTATTTTATTTTTTTATTAATTAAAAATTTAAAAAATGACAAAAATCCAAAGTCTAATAGCGCAGTGGGCTAGACTGGTTCAAATAGATAGCGGTTCAAATCACATCTCAGGTTAGTTTTTTTTCAACATAAAATAATATTAAAAATTTGAAAATAATATTGAAAATGGTGTGGGTATCTTAAATTTATATTTTATTTTATTTATTTTTATTTTATTTTATTTATTTTTATTTTATTTTATATATTTTATTAATTAATTAATTTTTAAACATAAATATGAAAAAAAAATATTGAAACGGGTGTGGTGGCGAACCGGTAATTATCGCCACCAGTCTTTCGAACACCCCCGGATCGATTCTATAATGTGCACATTTATTTCTCAGTTGTTTTCGGACCTCTTTCGGATTCACTTTCGAATTCATTTGTACTTTCGAGCAGCACGCTTAAAACGCCGATGAAATCGTGTTCGAGCGAGAAGCGAATAATAAGGTGTGCTGCTATTATCGAATTGATTCTGATGTATGAGTCTGGCCAGCTTGTATATTGGAAGAGATTCGATAAACGAAAGAGGTTGAATAAAAAAATGATCCGGATCAAAAAAACTGTTGAGAGGACAGTGAAAAAAAAAACAAACAAATACCACTGTCCTCTCAGAGCAGTTTTATTCTTTTTCATTTTTTTTTTATTCTTCAAGACATCAAGATTTTAGTCAGCATTTTGCCAACCTGGCGATTTGCTATAAGTAGTGGATATATGACCCACATGCACGCAACCCTAACTGGGGTTTGTGAATTTCCATCTCTTCTCCTATTTTCTTTATGTTTATAGGGTTTAAAGCCGAAAACATAAGGATATTTGTTTTCAAAATAAAGGTCAAAAAAGAGTTAAAAGTGTAAAAATTTGAGGTTTTTTTACTATAAAATAAGAGATTGTAAGACACTTTATCAGAGGGGGTGGGTGCATGTGGGTCATATATCCACTACTATTATTTATGCCAGTCAACTAATGACTTTATTTTCCGCCATCTTACTTTTTGACGAAGTGGTAGTAGTAGTATTATGACAAAAGTGCTGTAAAAAGGAGGCATGACTTGAGATGTGTAATTCTCTCCTACATTTCATTCTCGAAAGATCGTGAAAAACTAACTTTACAAAAAGCAGTGTTTTTTTTATAAATCAATAAATATAATTTCATTTAATTGGGTTACAATATATAACAAAAAAATAACTAAAAATAAAAATTATTAGCTTAGTAAAAACATAGCAAAATAACAATTCTTAAATTCATCAACCTCAGTCTCTTTTTTTCTTTTTTTGAAAAATATAAATAATTATATATGTAGGATAACTGTAAATAATACCTATTTTAAATAATATTATTGCATGTTGAATTTGTATAACTGAATATTATGTAATGTATGTCTTTATTGTATTATTTAATGCATGTGTGTATTTTGCTCAAGATACTTACAATTTAATTACTTCCTCCGGACGGATAATAAGTTTTTAGTAATAATAAATCTTATGTCTCCAAAGTCTTGTAACAATATAAAAATGGAAAAAACTCCATCGAATGAATGTGTAATAGGAATCTTGCTTATATTAAATGTATGTTAATTTGCTAATTAAATAAATCAGAATTCAGAAAAGAATAACTTATAGCAAAATAATTTACTTAGATATTTCCTTTCAAAAAATGATGTTTAAAAAAACATAAAATGTCGATGGAAAAATCCTTCAATCGTGTTCCTTTTTTAAAGACAATATGACCTGATATTGAAAAGTTAATTTTGTTTAAGGTGAACGCAAGCATTACTGTTTTCAACGCTGATTTAAAATTTCCCATATTACCTGTCAATTCGCCTGTTGCTTCATAAAGATTAAATTCTCTGGTCAAAGTTAGAATATTATTTCCGACCGGTTAGGGTTGCTTCAAACTCGCTTGTATCGATTCTTATAATTGTTGTTTTAAACTTTTTGTCTGTGTATCATCCGTATTGATTTCAGTTTCAACGGCAACCTCAGAGTTGAAGTTGACAGATTCCATTTGATCTGCCTCATTATTTTGGAACAATCTTTGCCTATAAGTTTTAGCTAATTTTATTACTTTTGATTTAGACCCAGAGTTAAAGAACTCATCGTCTTTTTCCCGTAAAAGGTTTGGATTTTGGAGGAACTTAATGAAACCATCAACTTATTTTTTCTTTTAGATATCTGAATCTTTAGTTCATTCAAACACCTTTTACTTAATACTATATTTTCGGATTGAAATGTATTAAATAAAAATTGCAATATCCCTTCGACGGTAAGCAGATTAGCATCTTTGTGGCTCATTGCTTCAACAGCAAATTTACAGGGGTCAATGTGCTAAGAATAAATTTGGCTTTATGGGTGTTCTCAGGTTCCCGGATACTGCTTATATTTAATTAAATCATACTCACAAGAACCGCTCCACACTAATCTACAAATATGGCGTGCGACGATCTAAAAGCAATGATAATTCTTTTCTTTTTACATCTATTATGTATGATTGGAAAATGGAATTTTTTATGGGTAATTTTTTAAATATTTTTACTATTTTTCGATTTTTTTTGATTGTATCATAAATATACAGGTCATTAATAATAGCATACTTTTCCACTAATTCAACTTCATAATCCTCTTCAACGCTGAAATCAACGCTGCCAATTGTATTGCGTGATTGTTACATAGCTATGAATCGGTCGGTGACAATCTCTTATATTTTAGCATTACATTAACTCCATCGCTTGTTATCACCATAATATCTTTTGCAAATATTCAATCCAAAATCCTTAAGTTTATCTTCAACCATTTGCAATCATATTTCTGATATGAAACTACCAATAATTCTCACCAAACCTGGGTTGTCAGAATAATAAAAATATCAGAATATTAAACATGAATATTCAACAGTTTATAGCGCCTGTCCATTCGTCAATAGAAACACAGCTTTTTTTTCTTTGCCGAAGAGTTATTGTGAGATAAATCTAACAATAAATTTATCTTTAATAATATATACAGGTGAACCCGTTTGATATCACCTCGGTTATTATCACGACCCGTTTTAATATCACTAAAACTCAAAATCCACTTGCCAAACACTACTAAATTTATAATATATTAAATATCATTGGTATGATTGCAGTATGTTGACATCGATCAGAATGTGAAAAGACATAAATATTCTCCAATGAATATTCGAAATTTGGTTTATATAGTATTGTTTTTAATAAATGAATAAAAATAAGAATTCCACCAATCTTAATATTAGTGAATATCAAAAGAAAAAACATCGATATCTTGACTGATTCATAGTCAAATTTTTAATAAATATAATGTCAATTGAAAAGAAATCGAAAGAGGTTCTTATAATTATAGAAAGTTGTTATTTTGGTTTCTTTTTTTAATTGTTTAATTTTATTTTATTCTCGAAATTCTCGAGAATAAATACTAGAATTCAAGAGAATAGGGAAAAATATATTGGCCGAGAACTCTTGAGAAATCAAGAAAGGAAACTATTTTCCAATTTTTCAAGAAATGTTGAGTAAAAAACAATTTTCGAAACCCAATATTCTTCAAAGAATCTAAATCACTGGGGAAACAGTCAAAAAATACATTAAAAGAGTTAACGACTATGTGAATCTTTTCAATGAGTGTGAACGAATTACTGAACAGAATAAAGTAGAAATCAAACTAAGATATTTTGACGAAAATATTATAAAAGAAGTGGATTGCGAAAAGAACGAGAATGAAATAGTGATATCGAATTTTACTCAAAGAAAATAGAAAAGTTTCTGGAATTAAAAAAATCCTCAAAATATCAAAGTAAAAAAAATATATGCCGTGAAACAATACAAAACAAAGACAAAAGTATAGTAGATTTCGGTGAAAAAATCAAAATGAATTGAGTTAGTTATGAAAAGATCGATAAGAGCTAATGGTAAAAGTTCTTATTAAGGGTGTGCGTAGTCTACATAGGACAAGTGGCTTAGAACTTCTAAAGCCAAAGATTTTGGAAGAAGCATTAGATATAGTAAAAGAGGCGAATGTACTGGAGACTGGTTATTATAATGCTTATGAACCAGAAATAATAAAAACATTAAAAGAAGACATTTAAAATATAAAACGAACAATGGTGCAACGGAGGGTCATAAAAACTTCGAAATGAAACATAGCCAAATTGTTCAACGAATTCATTGAGAAAATGAAAACAGGAAATGTTTTAATTGCAATTAAATAGGTCATATAGCAAGATATAGAAAATCATACCCAAGTCAGTAGAATCAACAACCAGTTAATAAAAAAGCGAGCGGAAAATATGACCTAGAGACTAACAAAACGAGTTGGTTGTAGAGGAAATCATTAATTAAAGATTGCATTCAAAACCGTGTTAGATACTTTCAAAGAGGACAAAAATTAAACTTGTCACAGTAAGGAAAGTGAAGAAAAGTAATTGAGCTCGATTACTAGCTTTTATAATAATCAAATAAAATAAAATAACTAAAATTATTATAAATTTATTTCANTTTCACATTAAAAACAATAAATGACGGTTTGGGATTTGCTTATAAATTAAAACATTTTTTATTGAAAATTATCCTATAATGGAAAGAAGTTTGAAGTTCAAGATGGGATTGCAACAGATCTTGGCACCTTATAACAAAATATGTAAAGATTTATATGCTAAAGGTAGACAATCACTTGTTACAGATTTTTTAAAGGTCAAATCCAAAAATACTCAACAGTCCTCTGATGATAAAATCGTACAACAGATCTCGAAAAAGGGTCCAACATATAGAAATTTAAGTGATAGCTATGATGAATGAAGTTTGTTTGACATATTAAAGTTTTTTTCGATAAATATGAAAATGTATATTTTTTTGAATGTTTATTTAAATAACTAATTTACATTTTTTCTTGGAACGCAAACCCTAATTTTGAATGAACTTTCAAACCTAGTATAACAAGGATTTGTATAACACGGCATCTTTGCGGAAACATATAACCGTTTCATACGAGGCCTGGTGTATAATATTTTACGAATTAAGAAGATATCACTCGGATTTGGATATTATATGTTCATATTTAGCAATATCCCTTCATTATGAAGTCAGCAGAAATTTAGGAATTAATAGGCACGTGTCGACGAGTTACTGGCAGATTCGCGAATACTTATCTCTCATTTTGTTAACGTCCCAATGCAGAGTTTTGAATTAACAATATCCTACATAAGGACATGAGACTAGTAGAAGTAATGATAATATCAAAAGGAACAATAAAAAGTGTAGTTATTAACTGAAATTTAAAAACATGAAATTTAACCGTTTGCAGACGGTAGGCCAGCAGTGCTTGCCAAACTTTAAAAATATCATACCAAGATATCGGGTATTTGTATAATAAAAGATTTATGCTAAAAAACCCTACTTATTAAAATTAATTTAGTTTCGCAAACGGTTAATAATTGAAATGCTGGAAATAATTACCTAATAAGTATGTTTAAATAATAACGGGTAGATAATAATAAAATTTTCAACGGTTTATTTTTATTCTTAATGTCATTAAGTATTGAGTATTTATATCCATCAAGAAACAACGAATTAGACAAATATGGGAGATGTCCGATGTTCCTACATTTCAAAACAATATTCAATTCAATCCAGAAATCCTACATGCGCAGCGGATGTAACAGACCTATTTGTCAATCAACTATTGAAAGAGAAAAACTGAATGAAGATGGGTGTGTACCTTCTGTGGAAATCTCGTGAACCCAATTTCTGAATATAGGATGTTCTAAAGTTGACGTACAAAAAAATACAATACGATTCTAGGGTCGTCAAAAACAAATGCTGTGAATCTTTTAGGGTTACTAGTAAAGCACTTTCATCTAAAATTATTAAAATTTAAGGATAAGCATAAATGCTCACATGCCTTAGTTTTGATAAAGCAGACAGACGTGGAATTAATATTTCATCTGTTTTTGGATGACTGGCTCCAGAAGATCAACTGAGTCTCCAAATCTTTTCAGTGTGTTGATGTAGCTGGGTAATATTATCAGTAATTTATCTCCGGGTTAAAGAGTTTGGAATCATGATTGGAAATATATATGAAAAACCCACAGAGGTAAATATAGGTTGAATGTATGCCATTAGATGTAAAAATTATTATTCATTTTTTCTTATGATGTCCTGATTGATATATTGAGGCCTAGAGCCTATTCTTAACAATATTTTCAATATATGGAAAAAGAAACTGTAACCAATGACTCTTTCATCTATTATATTGCTTTTGACACAATAGGATAGGAAAATGAAAAGTGTTTTAGTGAATTATGTTCTTTATTGAAAGTGGGTGGTTATTAAAAATAAAGCTAATTTCATATTAATGTATGATATAGAACTACCACAATACTTTACATGACAATTTAAAATACAATTAAGCTGGTACATTGAGCCAATGAATTTTTATTATTTACAAAACCAGATTCGTTGCCATTATTAGGAATTACAATATCTAAAAATGAAGAACAATAAACTAAACTTCTTATAATCGACCATATTACGTGCCAGGAAGTAAAAACAGGTCTTTGAATTAATTACATTACACCACTGCGTCTAAACCACTTAAATTTATTTTTTAATGACAAAAATAGTACATGCGAAAAATCTTATAGAATATAATAGTGTCTTTCTCCAACAGTACCAAAGAATTTTAATTTTTCTGTCTTTTAAATCTCTCAAACAAATTTAGAAGAACCTCTAATTAGGGGCCGACAAGAAAGGTGTCACGCTACTTTTTACAATTTTCCCTTTCCCATCCCTCTGTCACAATTTTTCATAAATTTCGGATTCTCAAATAAAGTATGTCACACTTTTGAACCAAAAATAAATAACTAATTAAAATCTAATGAAAAACACATCTCACTATTAAGCTGTATTAATTTTCTAATATCTCAACTTCATTAGAAAACTGTCATCTTTAATATTATAAAAAGGATTTATATACTAGAATACTTGAACAATTGATTGTCACAATAATTGAAGGGGTAGTAAAGCAGTAATCCAATCTAAATTGCATTTTAAAACAGAAAATTCCAACATTACACCAGACAATTATATAATACATATTATTTATCTGTTGCTCTATCATTTAAAGTGATGAAACAATGAAACAGAGATTAAACTGCCAATTACGTAGCACAAACTTATTGCTAATGTTAATTCATTCATAGGGAAGTTAAATGTTCATCCATAGTTATGACTGATATCAATGTTTTAGTATCATCATTTCCTTCAAGGACAATTGGTGACAGATCAACTTCATACTTATCTAGCCACTTAAAAATTTTCTTTTTTAAATTTATACAGTGACCATTGAGACTCAGTGATGACTATTGAGTTACAATAAAAGCCGGAAATACAAAGCTAACCTTATGATAAAATTTCATTTCTAAAAGTTAATCAAAACTATTAGAATAGGTTCTAGTTAGTGGGATAAAAACAAAAATTGAGTTAATTACTCAAATTAATTCCATTCAGATGTGATGTTGATAAATGTGACGTTATATATGATTTGCCCTCTCCCCGTCACAAACTCTCATTATTTACTACACCTACTACCCCCTTTGAGCGTGATATACTTTATTGACGGCGCCTTAGTAAAAATGATAGTATTTCGATATTTTTTAAACGTCAAAATTAATTTTATTAATAAAAATTAATGTCAATTCTGAAAATATCTTTTATAATTTTGTAGAGTTAAATCACTCAATTAATAGATATCAAACAAAATTATTTTACTCTGTTGTTTATTTCAATGTAAATCTTAGATATTTTCAAATTAGTTTGCAAATAAATTTTCAATAGATAACAGATTATTTTTTAATTAGAATTTAATATTTTAAACAATTGTCTGGTTATATTAACTAATTCCACATACAATTTTTTTTCACTAATCCAAAGTAATAAAATAATTATGACAAGTTTCTCAATGTGCAATGTAATGTTAACGACAAAAGCAAGCGAAATTCAGTATAAATATTTAATTAGTATTATTACTAATGCATTAATCGATTATGTAATGATTTATTAACATGTCATAATACAAACACCATCAATATGAATCCGATGAAAATGTATATATTAATTGGATTTAGTTAGTTTATATGAATAATTTCTTTCCAATGGGTTTCTGTGAATCTATCGCAAAATTGTTGTTGATAATTTTCAACATTTGCTTTTTCGTAAGTTTTAATTAAATATTAATAAGATTTAAAATTACATAAAATTCTAATAACATTTTGATTTCAGTTAATTGGTGCTGTCATTCTTGGCGTTGGAATATGGGTGAAAGTTGATAAGTCGAATTTATTTGAAATGATGCGTAGCATCAAACTCCAAGAAACTGCAGCTTCTTTTGATAATACTAGCTCGTCATTATTTGATACTATTGCAATATTTCTGATAATTCTTGGAGCTATTACGTTTATTACCGGTTTCTGTGGTTGTTGTGGAGCTATTAAAGAAAGTCAATGTTTGCTGTTTATGGTAACAGTTTGAGCTTTAAACTTCTTTTGTTATAACTGTTTTTCGTTCAGTATTCATTACTTGTCACAGTCGTCATTGTTGGCCAGATTGGAGTCGGAATTTATGCCGGTATTCAAAAGAATAAAGTAAATTGGATATTCATTTGAAATCGCTCTTATTAATTGTCGATTAGGTTCAGTATTATTTAGAATCAAGTCTTGTTGGGGTGTTAGGAAACGATTTCAATGGAATTTTCTCACCGAATCCATCGATGTTTACAAAAGCGCTTACAGCTATTATGTTTGAGGTATTCAGTAATCATTAGAATTATTTTTTATTTTATCATTTGAACATTTAACAGATGAAATGTTGTGGTATTCGAAGTGAGAAAGATTTCCAAACAACAAAACAGAACTGGAAACAAACTATTCAAGGTCAAATTCAAGTTCATCCAATCGGATGTTGTCAGTTAAAACAACCATTCAAATTTGATTCTAAAAATAATTGTAAAATTAATAATTAATAGTTAATTAATTAAATTATTAATTAAGTAAATTATACCGTCTTATCAGATATGTTAGTGGATCCGTTTTGTCCATTTACAAAGGAAACGAAACTAAATTATGAAGGATGCATTTCTGTGTTGATTGATAAAATTAAGAATAATTTAACAATCGTTATTAGCATTTGCGTCGGGTTGGGCTTGTTTGAGGTGAGTTTGGTTAGTGAAATTCGATGATTTTATTTTTGGTTTTAATTTTCAGATGCTTTGCATAATGTTTGCTTGCTGCGTAGCCAGGAAGGATGATTAAATTCTCCACCGAGAAAGGGGAATAAATATTATTATTATTATTTTTTTATGCATATCGAAATGTTTTGTGTTGAAGAGCTGGTTAAAATTAAATTTTGTATTTAAATATTATTGAAATTGTTTATATTGGGCCTGGTTCAAATGTTTATTGAATAAATGTTGCAGTTTTATCTACAGGCAGTTCTCGACTTGCGACCATAATCGGTTCCGGCAGATCCGTCGCAAGTCTGACTGACCTTGATATATAATTTCCATACAAATTTTATAAATATCCAGCTATTTATTTGTTATTTAGTTTTTACTTTTATCCATTTAGGCAGTATTGATTATTATTTAATTTTTACATCCTTTTATATATTATGATTTTGTTTGTTTTTATACTGGATTTGACCATTTACCAACATTATTGTAAGCAGTTCGCAACAGTACAAAAATGGAATAAAAAATATATAAAGCAGTTTATTAATAAAAAATAAAAAAGTTTAAACTGGAATATGTGTAGCGGACTGGCTTACTATGTTAATTGACTATTTTACTTCTGCGTGATATCCGTGCTGAAAAATACTGAAAATCTACTGTACTATTGTGAGTCGTTCTTATTATATCATTCTTGCCACCTATTCCGCTTCGTACGAATAAGTTTTCCTTGTGGTCCCTTAATGACATGCAACAATCTAATCGACTCGTAAGTGGAAATCAATAAAGCAAATTAAAAAAACACCTAATCATACCAGAATAAAGGAAGTTATTGGGTCATTTTCGATAGGCTAAGCAGGTTCAATAGGCTCAATAGAATAGTTCGGATTAGGGTATAAATGGTTGGAGTAGGAAGACTCCAATGGTGATGTTTATAACGGAGAATCCCTACAAGGATTCCTACATTTACCCAGAAAAAGGCTGTCAGTGTAATTTAATTTATCTATTATTAAAATTTTCTAGTTATTAAGAATGATATAGTTTAATTTTAATTTTAGAGAATTATTCATATAATTAGTTAAATGACTCATAGCAGTCTTAGCTACAAAATGTGCAATTTTTTTATTTTTAGTATTATCAACTGCGAAGTAAAGATCGAGTTGTTTCTCCAGTTGTTCTTTTATGAATTTTTAAAAACAAATTTTATAGTTACTCTTGCGATATGACGCCCTAGTTATAGATTTTTGTTCTTTACTTTCATTAGCAATTTATTACTTTCTCTATCTTCTGACATATCTGAATAGGTAATTATGTTTCTTTTAATTGTATTATTAGGGTTATTTGATTTAGTTTTCTTGGCATTAGTTTCAGTCAGGTCATGTTGGAAGGTACTTAAAGGTTCTATTCTTTTAATATATTTTTTATTATTCCTTAAATTATTAACAGCAATTCTTCTTGTTTCAGTACAATCTTCTAAATATTGACAGTTTCTCTAGCTCAGCTGATATAACTAAGATCTATTATTTTTTCTTCTGTGCAGAAGATTTCAAAAAATGCATTCATTATCCTCTTTTCAATTTTTCTTTCATCGTCCATAGTTGAGTAAATAATTTCATTTCATATTTTTAGGGTTGCTAGGTTTAGATTTATTATTATTTATAGTTTCTCAGTTATTTTATTATCAGAAATAGTTTTATCAATTTTAGTTTTCTCATTTATATTATTATCAGTTAATTTATTGCTAGCAATACTAGTGGTTATGGGTTCTATAAGGGTATTTTCGTTTAATTTTTCCACTTCTATGCTCAAAAATATCTAGGTCACTCAGCGGTTCAATAGGTGTAGGCAGAGGTGGTTCATTAAAAGGAGCATTCATTGGTTGAGTATCATTAGAAAATTTATGGTCTATTTGAGAAGTATTTGATAAATTCTTGTTTGGAATTGGTTCAGAGTAGTGGGGACTAGGTAAGTTATTTATGTTAAAAATTTTGATAGTAGGGCGTCTAGGTTTAATGCTGATAGTTATTGGTTTTTGGTTAATTGGGATAGGGAGTAACAGCTTAGAGTCGCTAATGTTTAATAGGTTGGGTTTGGAATAGTGTGGTTTTGGTGAGCTATTGATGTTGAAAATAAGGAAGGCCTAATCTGATTAAAAAGGAGTTTCCTAAGTTGTTTTTGCTTATAATTTAATATAAAAAACTAGTAATAATATACTTTTAGGGTTGTTTTTCAACTGTTTGTGGATATAGATAAATAACTGTTTGGTTAAGTTAGTAAAGTTATTAGGGTTGCGTGATCTTGGTTTGACGTTAGTTATAAAAGGTCGTGAATAGTATGGTTTTACTGGATCAAGTATTTTAACAAGTTTAAGGTAATTATGGTTAATGTCGTTGAAGAAATTTTCGAAAATATCCAGAATATCACGTTTTGAGTAATTATTTAAATTATTAAATTGACTTTCAATGTCAAAGGAAAAATTTTTCCCTATAGAAATAAGGAAAATATAGTTATTGCTTTTATTATTCATGGTTGGGGTAACATTATTTGTGATTCGGCCGAAGGCCGGCGAGCTGCGTACATTAGTTTTTTGAGGGTGGTCATCCGTTCTGAAATATTCTGGATATTTGAACAAATTTCCCTTAAAATTCCTATTTTTAATTTTAATTTTCCTATTTTTAGTTTTTCTATATTTATAAATATCTTGATTATTCTTATTAAAATAATTAAAATCATTAAAAACATTATTGTAAGGTTTTTTTTTCAAAAAAATGATATATTTTTAATTTTATTAGTGTTATTTTTAAAATTATTAATATTATATTTAAATCTATTATTATTTTTAAAATTTTCTTTATCATTTTTAATATCATTTTTTGAAAATTTAACATTTTTATTGAAAAAGGAGTTCTCTTTCAAAGGATACTCGTTTATCGAAGAGTAGTTATTATAAAAGTAATTTGGATTATTATTTACTTTTGTTTGTCATATCTTAATAGCTTCGGCAAATGCATTTAGGAAATCTTGATTCTGTTCTTTAGCCAAGATTTTCATAATAAATTGGCCCGTGATAATGTTGTCAGCATAAGCATAAGTGTTTCGACTCACATCCCTAATAATGTGGCCAACATATTCCCAGCATGCAATTTTTAGGTCCTTGGACATTTCAATGATTCCTGCAAAATAAGATTAGAGGTGATTAATAATCAAAACCTAAAAAAAATTATTTTATTTTAATAAATGCTTCAAGCCAGTCACTTATAGAGTAGGTAATCTTGACGATCGAAGTCGATGTCTAACGGAAGAGAATCATTAATTCTTTTTCCTTTGAGCTCAACTGGACTAGTCAAGTTGATGATTGCATCGTCAATGCTCTTGTTCTGTTTCCTGTGTCGCTTACGAAAACTCCGAGATATACCTAGATTTATTTTTGGTTCATTTTACCTTCCTCTAAAGTAGCATTGAATATGGGTCGAAGATTTATATAGAGGCTGTCAGTATCTGACAAATGGTGTGCTGGAGTTATGCTTGCATCTTCTGCCAATGGAAGATTCCCTATGTGGTTCCTTAGTTCGAGTCGCGTATATACTGCCATGAGTGCTTTACTTTGTTCATTTATTAGAACTTATTGGCCCGGCTTTCTACAATGATCTCGTCCCGACATTTTGATAGAATCTTGGGATATAAAACGGTTAACGTATCGTTTGATTTAATTTTAAAATTTCATTAATTGCTCCTCATTTACAAGAATTAAATATTTCAAGAGATGCTTATACATTTACACAACTACTTCTCATTGAATCCCGCCACAAAGGTATAAGTATATATTAGTTCTTTAGATACTGGCACGGAAAGGGACAGGTAGTATCGCATTGTAAAGTTGAGGCCTCATGGCTTAGAGTTCATGAGATATGGCTAATGTTCATTTAATATTGAGAAATTTCTTAAGGAATGCTGATCGATAATCTGGAAATATTGAATTGAAACAGATGTGATGATTTAGACCAGTGGTGCCCAACCTAGTGCCCGCGGGCAAAAAAGTGCCCGTGGAGACTTTTTCAAATGCCCATGGGTGTTTTTCTAAATACGGTTAAAGAAAATATCAATTTTTAACATTAAGATGTATAATGTTTCAATGAGAATTACAAGCGCATTTTTAATTTTCGAAATTAAAATTAATCAATCCCAATAATTAATTATTAAATGGGAATTCCAAGAAAATTAAATTTTTTCCTACTTTAAATTAAAATTAATTAACTCAAATATCGTTACATCGTTAGTTAAAAAACTCTATTTAAATCAGTCAACCAAAAACAATCTCTCAGTGTGGACAACAATTTATCCAAATAAAAAAAATAATTTTTGTTTTTACAAAAATGTCTCTCAGCAAAGGGATGTCTCAAAAAAGAAAACGTGAAGATGAAAAATCTGCGCAACAAGTGTTAAGAAATAACTGGGAAGAACAATTTTTGTTCACACATTCACAATCATCAAGGCCAATTTGCCTGATTTGTAATGACACAGTTGCAGTCTATAAAAAATACAATGTGGAACGTCATTTTAATCAGATGCATTCAGAATTCAAAATCAAATACCCAATTGGATCTGCAGACAGAACTGACTTTATTTCAAAGAGAAAATCGAAACTTGCAGTTCAGCAAACATTTTTTACCAAAAGACAAGAAGAAATGCACGGTATGACAAAAGATTCCTTTCAAATTTCCCTGCTGCTTGCCAGATTAAAAAAAAGTTATTCAGATGGTGAAATGGTAAAAGAGGCAATTTCTATTTTTGCTGAAAACTCAGGTGACCCAAAAAACAAATTGCTGTCCAAAACATAGCACTTTCAAGAAATACAGTTACTCGGAGAATTGAAGAAATGGCCAATGATGTCTCAAAACAAATTATTGTTGCTGCTTCACTTTCAAAATACTTTTCAATTGCAATTGATGAAAGCTGTGATGCAACTGACAGTGCTCAATTACTGGTTTATATAAGATGTGTCAATGAAAACTTCGATGTTGTTCAGGAACTTCTTGGCCTTTGTCAACTGAAAACCACAACAACTGGAGCCGATATCTTTGAAGCACTGAAAGATTGTGTGAAAAATTCAAGCATCAACGAGTATAAGCTCAACTGGAATCAACTGGAAAGTATCTGCACAGATGGAGCTCCTGCAATGGTTGGAAAAAACAACGGTTGTGTTTCCCTTCTAGAAAAATATCTAAAAAGAAAACTTTTTAAGTACCATTGCATTATTCATCAAGAAGTTCTTTGCTCAAAGGATATGGAATTCAAGCATGTTATTGACACAGCTGTGCACTGTATTAACAAGATTAGAGCACGATCTCTAAATAGAAGAGAGTTCCGATCCCTGTTTGAAGAGGAAACCGATGATTGTGGTGAACTTTTGCTCCATTGCTCTGTTCGCTGGTTGTCAAAGGGGAAAATGCTGTCAAGATTTTTCCAGTTAAGGACCAAAGTACTGCAATTTTTGGAAGAAAAAAAAGAGTTGCCTACCGAGTGTGATCTTTTGAAAAACAATTCCTGGTTGAGTGAATTGGCTTTTCTTGTTGATGTCACAAATTACCTGAACATCTTGAACACAGGATTGCAAGGTGAAAATAGTTTGTTCCCAACACTATTCAATCAAATCAATGCATTTAAGGCAAAATTAAAACTGTTTTATAACAGTCTTTCTCAAGGAAATCTGGATCTTTTCCCCACGCTTCAGAAATTTAAACTTGAAAGTTCAATCACTGTCAACTTGGACTATGAAAAATACAAACTTGCCATTATGAATTTGTCTCATTCATTTTCTTCTCGATTTTCTGACTTTGAGGCAGAGATGGATAACATTTTATTGTTCATTAATCCATTCTCTATATCAGAAAGTGAAATCAGCAAGTATTCTCCAAAAATACAGATGGAAATTACTGACATTCAAAACCACACAGGATTAAAGAGAAAGTTTCAAGAGCTTTGTGAATCACCTATTTCACCCGACTTAAAAGCATTCTGGAAGCTTGTTTCTAAAAATGACTATCCTGAACTTAACAACATGGCACTCCGGTTTGTGGTCAAATTTGGATCAACTTACATTTGTGAGAAGACATTTTCTTCAATGAACTACATAAAAAGCAAATTCAGATGTTCACTCACTGATGCTCACTTGGAAAACCTCATTCTATTATCAAATTCAAAAATCAATCCTGATATTGATCAACTTGTTAGCCAGACTCAAATTCAAAAGCCGCATTAAAATGATGTTATAAATAAATTTGTTTGTTTTGTTTCACATTATTATTTTTATTATTTTAAATTTTTAATACAAATGCATGTTTCCTAATAAAAAGATTGTTATAAGATCATTTTTCTGTTAACTAATTTTTCAAAAATGTGCCCGCAAAGACTTTTTCATTTAAATAGTTGCCCACTTGATAAAAAGGTTGGGCACCACTGATTTAGACGGAAGATTAACCTTACGTAGTAGTAGTATGCGATCTCACAGACACAGAGATTATTGTGGAATTTGTGTTCGTCGTTGAATTGATCTATCACGGTACAACCTACGTATCATAAAGAGGTGCGGGTTAGAGAAATGGTTAATTTTATCAATACCTGTGACCCAAAACAGTTGTCTCTACTCATGAAATGGGTCTTTACCGAGTGTTGTAACATATCCTACTAATCTATGTTATAGAAATGGAAGCCTATTTGTTTGGTATTAGTCAGATTATGGGGTTTTAAGGATTCTACTCAACATATATTGTTGAATAGATACTAGTATTTCTACTTCGTCAACACTAGCACTATCTTGGAACATTGGATGTGGAATTATTCTTCAACATAACTCTATTGACACAGGTAAGTTTTACTATCTATTACTATACATAAAAGCGCATTGAATTTGTTGAAGTTTGCATAAAGAAGCTCAAAATAAGTTGAATGTGCAAATCGATAAAATGCCAAAACATAAATTTTAAATTAAAAAAATTCAAAATGACGGGAAATTTGTATGTACGGAGAGCAAACGTTGAGACGAACACAGATACATTAAGGTAGTATAAGGTAAAATTTCCTGCCTCGTAGTGAGCATTGACCCAGTATGGAGATTTGGTAATGTCAAGAAACAGGGATATTCGAGTACACTGTCAAAATCGTGAGACTAGATTTTTCGCTGTAACCACACAAATCCTGAAGTCACGACGCTGGATTTCTAACATGAGCAATTATTGGTAATGTAACATGTTAATAAGTCCTTGTTGATTTTTTTTGGAATTTTTCTTTACATATCAAAAGTAAAGAAGAAAAACAGGAATAATTAAATTAAAGTGTGAAAACCTCTACAATATATTCAGGATAGGTCAAATGTTTTATACAAAATTGAAGGACGGGGTTAATTTGTATCAAAAGTAGAAAAGAGTCAGGCGTCGCTGAAGAAGTGATTTAAAAATAAATAATTTATATATTATATTAGTTTTTAAATAAAACAAAACTTGGACATTTCATTTATCTGTTTTTATAATGATTCCCATTTATTTTATTCTTCAAAATTTTCTTGACAATAATTAATTTATCTGATTGATGATTAAATCAAACAGAAAAATAGAAATAACTAATAAATTACAATTTAAAATTCATATCGAAATTAAACCAATCAAAATGAAGAAATTGGATTTTATTTATTGTAGAAAAAATTATTATATTATAGAAATTTTAACTTTAAATCCTAATTAAAATATAATTTATTTATTTAAAAATCAAGTGAATTTTTTAAATTTATTTTTGTACAATTATTTAAAATTATAATTTAGATGATCTTTTCGACATTTCGATGGATGGTGATCTTAGTACTGATTTTATGCTACAATTCTACTATAATCAAAATTCGGAATTCTATTAATTCTGAATTAAATTCTTGCTCGAAATTTTGCATCATGTGTCACGATGCCCTGCATGATTTTTACGATTTGGATAAATGCATGAAGGTCTGTCATATGTTACAATCACAGAATCCGGATTCTACATGCAATGATTGCTGTCGATTCAAAAAAGAATTATTTTCCGAAAAATTATGTCCCCATTGCCCATATTAAATAATTAAATTTGGGGAGAATATATTCTAATTGTTTTAATTTATTTTTTATTAATTTCATAAATCTAGTTAGCATTTTATTAAAATGTAAATGATAAAAATAATAAAACTATTTATATGACATTTGTTTAACTTTTTAAACGCCATAAATTATTAGTGCGGCCGTGTACAACAGGCTTGGATTTTACTGACTAAAACAATAATTAATTTTTCAAAATATCACACAAAACACTCGATATTAGCTAGTAAAATGAGTTCAAAATCAAGCGAGTTTATGTGCTCATTTTGAATGGCCTGTGTGATGCGCAAGAACACGTTGACATTCTAAGGGCGCTGAAAGGATTAATATTTGACACTGGAATTATGAAAGCTTATAATAATAATTATTATTATTATAATAATAAAAAAATAATAATAATCCAAATAATAATGATAATATTTATAATTAGGATAACAACAATAATAGTAGGAATAGTAATAATAATAACAATATGAATTAATAACACAGGAAGATCCATTTAAAAAGCAGAAAAGTTAATAATATTCAATCAACAACTTATGTAATAAAACTTTCATCCTTCGACATCAGTGATACTGAAAATCCCAATGACACAAAAATAGCAAATATTGATTAGACTTATGAAAATAAAAAATTGTTTTTGAAAAACAAATAATATTGATAATTAATTTTATTTCTGTTTATATAATTGTTGTTATTAAATAAAAAACTTTTGAAATCAGTGTCTGTGTTATTATTTATATAAGAAATCAAGTTGAATAAACCATCAAACTCAACACTTTCAATATCACTGACTGAAACTACTCAATATTCTAATAGTAATGGTGGAAGTCAATAAAGGCACACATTACGGGAATGTGTATTACGACTTTTAGGGCTCACTTATACTTTCACAAGAAAAATCTTTGGTCAAATTTTAAAAAGTATAAAATAAAATATTTATAAAATAAATGAATAAGTTTTGAATGACTCCAATGTACTAAATTTTTAAATAGAAATTAAAACATGGGCTCATAAATCATTCCTACCAAGCGTATGAGTGTTATGGTCCATTTGCGATTTTTACTTATTTACTGGGATACATGTCCTATTGGTGGTCTAATGGACAATTCAAGGAATCCCTTGGTTTTGATTTTATAAATAAATTTCTGAAAACAGGGAAATTAGAGTAATTTTAAAATTAATCTGGCTTTTGATTTCAAATGAAAACGATTTAGCAAAATATAAATAAATCTTTTGTATTATTTTTTCATTTGACCTGTTCCAAATTGTATTCTTAATCTGGTAGAATCAGTTTTCTACTCTCTTAGAAATAAATTTCGATTTTATTTATTTATTTCTGTTGAATTGAGTGACTTAAAGTGGTATCCATTCTCCAAGCATTTTCTGGGCAAAGCAATATTTTCAGATGTGAGTTAAAATACAAGATTTAACAAAACAACTCAACAAAAAATTTGAAATTCAAAATTATTTATAAATCGATACGAATATAATAATTTTGTGTCGATTCCGAATCCCTAGGCTATTACATTTAAGAAATACAAACTAATCAATTAATTGTTGGAGTTCAATAAGAGAGGTACAAAATGAGGTGAAAATCAATAAAAACATCAAATTCACAATAATAATTTAAAGTACAAAAATATTAATTAAAAATCAAAAAAATTAAAAATGAATATTTTACGGGTTAAACTGGTATGTGCGGATGACAAACAATGAGACAAGTTCAAATATAATAAAATAAAGTCAATGAGGGGTCCCTAGAAGAAAATAATTACAAAAAACTAAAATTAAATAAAAATTAATTATCTAATGGAAAACCCGAGCAGTGTGAGAGGACCCGAATGGTCAATCTCTATATTATAGATCCTATGATAGAGTCTATAATAATTAATTATTAGTTTATTTAAACACTGAATTTAGAAATATGTACAATTATATTAAAGTTTTGTTTTTGGAATTTTAATTAACATAGAAATGGAATGGCGAATAATTAATTATACACCCGATGTTATGAAATAATGTCATTTACAATGTAAGAAAATCCCTAAGCAAATATTATATAAACACATAAATTTCACAGTCTGTTAATTTTTGCTATTCCATCACTTAATAGAGAGAAAGTGGTAGAAAAAATAAACTAAACACACAGACACAGTGCATGATAACAATGCATTCAAACAATGCCATTTATAAATTATACAATTTTTTGAAAGAAGATGACGCAGAAAAATATTTAATCAAATTCTTAACGCAATATTTTGAGTTGTTAAAATTTGAAAAGATAGTACCCTGGTTGCGTTTCCAGTATCATATTTTATTAACTAAATAACAATATTTATTTAGATAACAACTGTTAGTTTTAATACTTTCATTGTTATGAACAAACTAGTTGGGGTACCCGGCGTTGTCCGGGGCAATACAAGTTGTGTTGTGAAATTGTTTTCTTTCAGTAAAAACACTAATTTCACCAATGAATATAACCACAAAATATAAAAGAAGAAGTTGAAGAGTTAAACAAAGAATCTTACCACTACCAAAATTTCAATCCAGTTTCAGTTTTTCCACCTTTTTTTTCTATCCGGATTTATTGCAGTTTTGACTGAATTTATAACTTTGGTTTTGTTCTATGAAGTGATTCAAGTTCTTCTCTGAAGTATCTGTTTATAGCTGTTACAAAGTGATAACAAGCACACTAAAACTGGCACAGAAATTGGCAGATATGGAGAAAATTATTAATGCCCAAGTTGTATTTCAGACATATTTGCCTAGTGGCCTGTTGTTGATTTTGGTGACTTTTGGATCTAATTGTGTAGTCAGTAATCTGGGACTGTACGAAAAAGAAAGCCCTGAAAATCTTACCCAGTTTTGCCCTGGACAGTGATTAAAGTCCGAAGTTATACAAATTTCTGTTACAAAAACTAATGGTGGGTTACAGGTAGGCCTACACTTTACCCCACAGAATTTTGATTTTGTAAATCCATTTAGTGTCAATAAGTGGTAGTGAGTCGAAAAGTGCTGGTGACGAGATTAATGCGTATGAATAAGGGAAATTAGACTTACGGCTAAAGGTTTCCATCATAATAATAAATATTAAAGCCTGTTTGCTAATACTACTAAAGGTATCCGATTCTCCATCACTGTGTAGAGTAACCTATTTCAACAAAATGTAAAAATTAATGATTAGAGACATGGTCTGAGGGTAAAACAAAATGTTAATAACAATGTAACAGTCAGTGAAGCGTAAAAATGAAAATATTAAATATAATTCAATAAAATTATGGAAAGTTAATGAATAGTATCATAAAAATTAAAGATGTTAATATTCATATTTGAAAGGTTTGGCAGGAATTTAAGAAAAATAGTATACCAGTTTTATTTAGAATTAACCGACTGAGGGGTAGCGTAGCTTATTTAAGTCTGGGGCGTTCCTCCGTTTATAAAGACCTAGTGTTATGTCAGAGTACAATTTTAAGTTTAATTTTAAACAAGTTGATTAACTGCAGAAATAGGTCAATTTAATTAAATTTTACCTATTTTCGTGACCTCACTGGACTCACTACGATAGGCCCTAGTGCTAAGTTGGTCAACGCTACACCAAAAGGCACTGTACCATTGATAGGATTAATTATTACATCGAGCTCATAGAGCTCCGCCGCTCTAGAGAACATTTATCAACAAACTCCATGGCCTTTACCACGAAGTCGGTACGACCTCCGGCGACCCCGGTCCATCATTATACATATACGTGCATGCCAGACTGTGGGCCTGCAATCGACGAGGGTTGTGGACCCAACGACGATGATGAACTAATTAAATGTAGGATTGGCTTGCTTTGTGTGAATTTTCCTTCACAACGCCCCTAGTCACCCCTATAAAAAAATTAAAACATAATGACATTAAAAGTATGAATTAATTATTGATAATGGTAATACATGATACAATCAAATGGTCCTTACTTGATGAAAGTTTCTCGAAATAGTGTTTAACAAAACATCTTTAAAAGTTTGGCATAAAGACTGAAAAATGACTAAAATGCATCGGTATTTATACCTGGTTTTCGGTGTGCGAGTTTGTGTGCATGCATTAGTGCATACAAATCCGAATTATTTTATTCTAGAATTTTCTATTTTCAATTTTTATAAATTTTCGCGGCGATTTTTTCGTTATAATTTTTATTTTTATTTTTAAAATTTTATTTTGGAATTAATTTTTATTAAATTCACCTCCATGATGGATTTTGGCACTTCCAGAATATTCCATTTTAAATTTTATCTAATTCTGAATTTTTAAATGGTTTTTTGTAAGTTTTTCTAAAAAATTTTATATTTTAGACTAAAATATTTATTTTTTATAACTTATATATAGTCTTTTGGCGACCATGATGGATTTCGCCATTTTATGGATTGTTCTGGATTTTTATTCGAAATTTTTTGATAAAATTTTCTTTATTTTAAATTTTTAGGAAATTTTCTTTAATTTTCTCTCTAATTTTTATAAATCGCCTATATTCGGATTCGTTTTTTTCGGTTATTTTTGAGTACGATTTTGTGCATTACTTCTTGTCGAGTTTTATTTTAATTTTATTTAGATGTTTTAACTTTTGTGTGTTGTTCTCTTTATTATTATTGCTTAATTGATGTTTTATATGTTTTGATTTTAACTAAACTGAATGCTGAGTTGCATGATGTGTACCGACACATTTTAGTTACGAACCTAGATTTTGGGTCTAGAAATCAGTTCTAGCCCAACACTAACATAAGCATTTGAACATGTGATGAATGGAAAGTGAAGCATATATATAGATGTGCGTATGAACCTTCTGGAAATGGAATTGTGGAACGTAACCACAGGACAATAAAAAGGATGGTGGCACGAACGCGGGGAACCGTGGAAGAAATGCTGTTTTGGTATAATGCGTCGCCGCGCGAGGGTCAAAATGAATGCTCCGTGCCATTTGCTTCCATATATGCATACGAGTTGAATGACGAAAATGTTGAAAGAGATCGGGACAATGAAACGAGTGGAAAGTTTCAAGTTGGTGATGTCGTTTATGTAAAGGGTGGTAATGCGTCTTGCATGGATGAGTGGAGAGAAGGTGTGGTAACAGATGTAAATTCGGCATGGAATGTTTCTGTTGATGGGGTATGTATGCATGTTAAAAATATACGAGCACGCAACGAAGAAGAGAGTGTGCATACTTAACAAACTCGGGGGGATGTGAGTAAAGGGGTGGTTTAAGTTTGTTGTAAAAGGGTGGTTTAAGTTTGTTATAATTAAATGTTCTATAACTGATTATAATTCGAATGTTGAAGGGTTTAGTATTTTGTGTTGTAGAGTGCAATGGAGTATTATGAGAAAATTGGAATTAAAATGTTAAAATATATATGATGTTATTATTCTAATGTTTGTTTTAATGGTTGCCGTCGCGGGGACTCATACGATCGGGTTCTTTTAAATTTAAATGTTGGAAATTGATATTATATCGATTCACATTTCTTGTTGTAATATTTAATTATTAATAAACATTTTGTCGCTGAATTGTGTTTCTTTTGGATTTTGAGAAGTAATTTGCGGGGAATAATTTACAGAAGGATTTTCGGGGAATTATTCGGAGAGAGTCTTTGGACGGCGTATCAAATTTGACCACATGTGAGTAAAGGGGTGGTTTAAGTTTGTTGTAAAAGGGTGGTTTAAGTTTATTAATAATTAAATATTACAACAAGAAATGTGAATCGATTTAATATCAATTTCCAACATTTAAATTTAAAAGAACCCGATCGTATGAGTCCCCGCGACGGCAACCATTAAAACAAACATTAGAATAATAACATCATATATATTTTAACATTTTAATTCCAATTTTTTCATAATACTCCATTGCACTCTACAACACAAAATACTAAACCCTTCAACATTCGAATTATAATCAGTTATAGAACATTTAATTATAACAAACTTAAACCACCCTTTTACAACAAACTTAAACCACCCCTTTACTCACATGTGGTCAAATTTGATACGCCGTCCAAAGACTCTCTCCGAATAATTCCCCGAAAATCCTTCTGTAAATTATTCCCCGCAAATTACTTCTCAAAATCCAAAAGAAACACAATTCAGCGACAAAATGTTTATTAATAATTAAATATTACAACAAGAAATGTGAATCGATATAATATCAATTTCCAACATTTAAATTTAAAAGAACCCGATCGTATGAGTCCCCGCGACGGCAACCATTAAAACAAACATTAGAATAATAACATCATATATATTTTAACATTTTAATTCCAATTTTCTCATAACACTCCATTGCACTCTACAACACAAAATACTAAACCCTTCAACATTCGAATTATAATCAGTTATAGAACATTTAATTATAACAAACTTAAACCACCCTTTTACAACAAACTTAAACCACCCCTTTACTCACATCCCCCCGAGTTTGTTAAGTATGCACACTCTCTTCTTCGTTGCGTGCTCGTATATTTTTAACATGCATACATACCCCATCAACAGAAACATTCCATGCCGAATTTACATCTGTTACCACACCTTCTCTCCACTCATCCATGCAAGACGCATTACCACCCTTTACATAAACGACATCACCAACTTGAAACTTTCCACTCGTTTCATTGTCCCGATCTCTTTCAACATTTTCGTCATTCAACTCGTATGCATATATGGAAGCAAATGGCACGGAGCATTCATTTTGACCCTCGCGCGGCGACGCATTATACCAAAACAGCATTTCTTCCACGGTTCCCCGCGTTCGTGCCACCATCCTTTTTATTGTCCTGTGGTTACGTTCCACAATTCCATTTCCAGAAGGTTCATACGCACATCTATATATATGCTTCACTTTCCATTCATCACAAAATTTTCTCAATGCATCGCTTTTAAACGCTCCTCCATTATCACTAAGTAATTCTCTGCAAAACCCTCTTTCGAACATGGTCTTTCTTATCGCATTCAACACGCTTCGTCCACTTTCATCTTTCAACTCATGCCATATTGCATACCTCCCGGGTCCGCAGTCCACTACCGACAAATACTTCTTTCCCTCCAAATGCACAACATCCACTGCTATCCTGACCCACGTGCCACCTACGCTCAACTCACCTTTCGGCATTCTACACGCATTCGGATCAACGGTAGCACACTTAAAACAATTTCTCACGACCGCCTCCACGTCCTTTCGTTTAACCACGTCAAATTTCTTTTTTACAAAATACATGGTTCGATCAACGCCAAAATGATGTTTTTCATGTTCTAATGTTATTTGATCCACTTCAACACTCGCGCACGCATGCGTTCCGCGATTACGCCCCACTCTCGTCAATGCATCCGCCTTATTCGCTCCGGATGGAATCCATTCGACAGTAACATTCAAACCGTAATCGGTAATCATTTCCTCAATTATATCCAATCTTCGCTTTATCAAGTATTCGTGCATACCCTTCACGTGCACCTTTTTCGATTTTGTCAACAGAGCTTTAATCCACGCCACGACCGAAGTTGAATCGCATTTCACAGTTATATCGGTGAATTTCCATTCAATTGCCATCGCCACGCCTTTTATGAAGGCATCCAATTCTGCCACGTTTATGTGTTTCACATCGTCAACTTTTCGAAGCCATACTGCATCTTCCACACATTTTTCCTTTTGCTCCACGTACACCGCCATCGCAACACTGCTCGCATCCGTATATACTGTAACATTTCCACTTCCATCTACGCTCCATACCCCCTGCGCTGGATCCTCACGTTCTATACGTTCCAGCAGCATTTTTATATCTCGTTTCGTCTCGTCGCCTGCATAATCATCCCATTTAGTACCCTTCATATTTCTTTTAATTACGCTACACTCAAGTCGCAACGATCCACATATAGGATAATGCCCTATGACTTCTCCGCATATTGAAAACACATCTCGACGCGAACAACTTTCCGTTTCACATTTCAAATCACCCAAGGGACCACGCCCCCACCATCGCTTGCCATCCTTCTTCCCTTGCAGCTGCAACCCTAGTATACGCATGTTATCGACATCTTCGTGATCCTTTGTCACTAATCCAAATTGCTTCAAATGATTCACAACTTCGCATTCCGCAATTCCATTCAAATTCACAATTATGTCATCAACGTAGTGTGAAGTATTCTCATTAACTTTCGAGTTCAACTTGAGAACGTACGACACTATACCATCCATTATTTTCGACGCACTCTTCAATCCGAATCCCAATCGCGTAAGTCGATAACGCGTTTTGTTGTGTGACACTGTCTGATACTTCCATAGCGACTCTTCAACATGAATTTGCAAGTACGCTCGCTTTAAGTCAACCACTGCCACATTGTCGCCCATTTTTCGCCATCTTCTCAACTCAGACCTGCATTCCTGCGCATCACCTGTGTGACTACTCACGCTCTTATTTACCGATTTATAATTCAACACTGGTCTCACTTTGTCTTTCTTCTGCTGCACCACAGCAATCAACGGCAATATACCTTCCACGTTTTCATCCGTTTGCACCAATATGCCTTCCTTTATCCGCGCATCAATTTCTTCATCGAATTTGTTCTTCATTTCTTGCGATATCCCATAATTTGCAAACATTTTCATGCAAGAACGGTTCTCGTTCGTTCCACAACCATTTAACCGTCCACTTATCTCCATCAAACCACGCCTCATAATCCGGATCACTAATTTTATGTTCGACCGACATCACCGCCCTAACGCCGCAACCAACACTTTTCCCATTATCGAACTTCACACCTTCTGACGTTACACGCATTCCGCCCATTTTCGTCAATACATCCATTCCCACTATAATATCGATTCCTTTCAACATCTCAGCCAACACTATACACTGCACATTCATCCGTTCACCTACCATGTCCAACACAACACGTCGCATTTCACTACTCTCCCCGCATTTTCCATTTGCAAGCAATAATCTCACGCTACACGTTTCATGATCACCTTCTTTCGACACACCATTTCTCAACAACGTGTGCGAACAGCCTGTGTCAATCAACGCCCTACACCGCACGCCGTCCACCGTCACCTCCATTACATTATTCGCGCCTACCTGTCCACACGGACGTCCGCCAGCGCACGCGAACTCCGTTGCTCGTTTCCCCGCACGTTGCGTTCATTTTCATCAATTGGCGTTTTCCTCATTCCATAACGTTCACCGCACGCGTTCGCCATGTGATTCTCATTCCCGCAAATATGGCATTTCCGCACCAACCCAGTCCGATTACGAAAACAATTTCGTGCCAAATGCCCCTGTTTTCCGCAGTTGTAACACACGACACTTCTTACCATGTCGTCACGCACGATCGCGCAGCTTTGCACACTCGTCCCAGTAGCCGTTATCGCTTTCGCTACTCCGACAACGTCTTCCAACGTTAAACCGTCTTCGTTGGGCATTGCCTTAATCGCATTCGACACAGATTTTGGCAGACCACACACAAAGGCACACTTGATCACGTTTTTCGATTCTATTCCCGCGCTCTTCGCTAATCTCTTTAAGTTTATGGCATGCAAATCTACCTTATCACTCACACATTTCAAGTTGACAAACATTTCATACGCTGTATATTTGTTTATGCCAAATTTTTTACGCAACGCCGATTCCACACCCCCTTTCACGTCTCGTTCTTCCTCAGACATATTCATATACACGCTGAAGGCCGGACCATCCAACAATAACGGCATAATGCGTCTCGTGTCCTTAATGCCTTGCACATCGCACACCATTCTAACCCGTTCCAACCATTCCTCAACATCCAAACCCCCATCATACTTTGTCACAACATTCAACACCCTTATAGACGACTTCACCGAGTCTTCATCCCGAATCCCCCCTTCAATCATTCCACTTTTTACTTTACTCGTCATTTTAAACAATGTAGTTTAAAAATCGAATTTCAAATTGTTTTTATAATTAAATGTTCTCAATACTTTTTACAACTCAAATTATCAAAAAGCTATATTATGTGTTATTCAAAGTACAAAAAATATCTTGCCCGGATAGCTTGTGGTCAAATTCGATACGCCGTCCAAAGACTCTCTCCGAATAATTCCCCGAAAATCCTTCTGTAAATTATTCCCTGCAAATTACTTCTCAAAATCCAAAAGAAACACAATTCAGCGACAAAATGTTTATTAATAATTAAATATTACAACAAGAAATGTGAATCGATATAATATCAATTTCCAACATTTAAATTTAAAAGAACCCGATCGTATGAGTCCCCGCGACGGCAACCATTAAAACAAACATTAGAATAATAACATCATATATATTTTAACATTTTAATTCCAATTTTCTCATAACACTCCATTGCACTCTACAACACAAAATACTAAACCCTTCAACATTCGAATTATAATCAGTTATAGAACATTTAATTATAACAAACTTAAACCAACCTTTTACAACAAACTTAAACCACCCCTTTACTCACAGTTGATAGCTAGGTCACTTCGCTCCTTCTCCCAACCAATGTAATCCTACCTCACTGAAATAAAAATTTTGTTATGAAACCCACTCGGAAAATATTTTTACTTCAAACACTGTGCCCTCTCTAGACCCCTGTGAAAAAAGTGTTGGGGTTAGAGCAAAAACAAAATAATTTTCACAGGGTACCAGAAAGCAGAACAAAAATTGGTAAAATCAATATAAGTACAAAATTAATTAAAATTTAATGAAAATTAAAAATCAATATTGAACGGGGGTATCGGGTATGGTTGAATGCCAAATTGTTAGACGAGGTTAGAAAGCATAATAAAAATGTAATAGGATGATCATAAAAAAAGTTAACAAGGAAAAACAAATTAATTAAAATTAATTAATCTGTAATGGAAAGCCCGAGCCAATGGGAAGCCCGAGCCCATGGGAAACCCGAGCACTGAAGAAAACCCGATGCGCAGTGAGACCCGAGACACCAGATAAGGGAATAATAATTCGAATTATAATTGCAAAATAAATAAATTAAAATAATCGTTAAACCGTTCAAAATTTACTTAGGGTGCCCGGAGAAACAATTAATTTCATTTTGCTAGATAATTGGCCTCTTAAAAACAGTATGAAAGGAGAGCTTAGAAATGAGCAAGCCGCCATTTGGTCGAAGAGAAATAGGAAAAAGCTAAACAGAAAATCCAGCAAGGACAAGTCAAAAGAGGAAATTTGTGAATTATAAAGAAGCTAGACTCGTACAAGAAAAGGTAATTACCCCTTGGGTTTCTTACCTTAGCGAACCAAATTTAAATTGAGAGAAAGGTGCAAATAGTGACAAATTGTAATTGTGATAAAAATCGAATAAAGTTATGTTGTGTTGAGTTTTCATTGATTTGGTAAAATAAGAACACGAAGAGTCAGAGAAAGGACCGACTTACAAATAAAAACTCAACAAAAGCATGACAAATATATTATTTCATATTTTTGAAATTTTTGGATAATCAAATATATATTTTAAACAGAAAACAAGCGTTGTTTTATTAATTCATATTAACGTATTTATATTAT